>JAUZSU010000272.1:4367-22805 GCA_034780255.1 Parotocinclus maculicauda
AAATTAACAAAGGAGTGGCTTCGGAACAACTCTGTGACCATTCTTGACTGGCCCACCCATAGCCCTGACCTAAACCCAATTGAGCATCTCAAGAGAGACCTGAAAATGGCTGTCTACCAACGTTCACCATCCAACCTGATGGAACTGGAGAGGATCTTTGAGGAAGAACGGCAGAGAATCCCCAAATCAAGGTTTAAAAAAAACTTGTTGCATCATTCCAAAGAAGACTCATGGCGGTACTAGCTCAAAAGGGTACTTCTACTAAATACTGAGCAAAGGGTCTGAATACTTATGACCATGTGATATTTCAGTTTTTCTTTTTGAATAAACTTGAAAAATTTCTACATGTTTTTTTTTTCTGGTAAGATGGGACGCTGAGTGTACATTAATGAGAAATAAAATGAACTTTTTTGATTTTAGCAAATGGCTGCAATGAAACAGAGTGAAAACTGTAAAGGAGTCTGAATAATTTTCGTACCCACTGTATATGCATATAAATGCTCAAATTCCTGCGTGTAAGTAGCTTTGAACAAATATTTTAAAGCTGATTTTGAATTCTGATTGCTCTTTCAGTTGTTAAGTTTGCCTCCGTCTATATAATGGGGGCCAGATGTCTGGAACCAATTAAAATCTTGTTTGGATCTTTACGGAGAAGCTTGTACCAACAACTTGAAGATCAAAGAAGAACAATGAGTGGTAATTGTTATCGATTTTCCTCCACAGTCACCTGACTTAAACTCCATCGGGCATTTATGGGGTTTCATAGAGACAGAGACTAAGACAGTAAAGTAGCATCATAATATGTTCACTGGACTACTGTAAAATCATGCTGAGATAACATGGATCATCAGATTTTGCACTTTTACAGTCTATGCTAGCTCAAATGCACACAGTCATTACAGCATAAGGAAGAATACTAACAAAATTCTGAAGTTTTCTTTTCAGGGATTCAATGACCATAAAAAATGGATAAAAAGGAAAAACATTATACTCAATTTGAGAAAAATGTGAAATAGAATTATTTTCACTAATGGTCTTAAACTTCTGGCTCCCACTGTACGTACATAAAAAGCTAGACCTTTTTCCTGCTCTTCCATGTAGGTTTGCTCTCTGAGCATGAGTCAGGTTAACTTAACATTGCAGCAATCGCCCATGTCGACGTGCACTTTAGCTGCTTATTGTTACATTGCAGGAAGTCACATAGAGGTCACAGGTTCATGTAGATTTAATTGCATTTTCCCCCTATGGCATGACTCACACTACTGGGTGTGGAGCGGCTGAGAGTGAGAAAGAGCTCCATATTCCAGGCCCTTGCACTCTTAACCTGCTTGCTAAATTATTCATTGCTACTTTGGGAGAATGAAGTGCTCCCTACAAATGAACTATGACATAACCAATTATTCTTCATTTCTGTCTCATATCTCTGTGTTTTTTATTTTATACGCCAATCTCCCTCTCTGTTTGTCTTTCATCTTCATTTATACTTGTGTTTGCTCCCTGCATCTCATATTTATAGATGATTAGTTATGAGATAACTCAATAAATACATCCTTCTTCCTTTCTCAGTGTGTTTCTGTGATTGGTTGGGCAAGGCCATGATTCCTGTAGTTATGAGTTGTGGAAGCTCTGTGTCCTGGCGGGCGTTTTTTGCCCTGGCCAGGATGCTGAAGGCCTGCCAACCATCCTGCTACCATCATGCTGTCCTGGCCTGCACTTCACCATCTGTCACCTATGCCGTTTTCACACACCTTACACAGACACACATTCACACACTTTCCACATTTTCACCTGTGGTCTCAAGGGGAATTAAGCTGTGTTTGACTGTGTGTGTGTGTGTGTGTGTGTGTGTGTGTCTGTGTGTCTGTCTGTCTGTCTGTCTGTCTGTTTGCCCAGGCCAGATGAAGGCAGCGAGGTGTCATATCCTTGTGTCCTTGTCTGACATTCACACTCTGTGGAGACTGTAGGGGTATGCATGTGAAAAATTGTCTTAATCACATCTTTAATTTAGCTTTGTACCACAATTTTAAATTACATGATAACCGTGCAGGTTGATATTTACACTTTGCATAAAGGTAAGCTGCAAAATATCTGTACTAACTAGTACGAGCAAACTAATACGAGCAAACCCATGTGACACTGGCTGACAGAAAAAAAAATCATGGTAGCATTCTTTCTTTTTCCTTTTTGGTAAGTGTGTGAAGTTTATAAAACAAACAAAGCTAATAATTCATGCATTGTACAGTACTGTACTAAATGTTTTTAGATTGTGTTTGAAATATTATAATATATTCTATGCAGTATCTGAACTCTGAGATACAAAGGCAGTCTCAAAGGCAGACAGAGAGCAAGAGAGACCGACCACTGACTGAAGAAAGTGGAACTTTAGTAGAGCTCTTTTTCCCAGTGCTCAGTTTTACACCCTATGGTGGCATAGCAGATGTGATCCCAGATTGCCATCAGTTGTTTTTGTATTAGTGATCCTTGAATCTGTATGCCTTCCTGCCTTTCCTTGACTTCAGTTTCCGTACTAGCCACAGGGTCCGTTACTGGCTTATCCTTGTCTGACTATCGGATTCCATCGGAATTACTATACTCCTAGGGACTGGGTCAGTAATGGGTGCCGGTTGTGACAGTAGTGCACTTGTCTGACAGATGTCAGTGCAAATGCAATAAATATTCTGCAATTGTAAAACAACAAAGAAGGTGCTGTAGGATGTTGGTCAGTGAATCAGTTTGTGATGTAATACTGTAAAGTATTGTTGCATTATTTCATAATAATATTTTATAATATGGTGGCTATTTTAATGGTCATGAAGAACTAATGCGCCATGATTAGTATCTTCATGGGTTCAGTAGTGGTCTGATTAGACTTACCACTAGAGGGCATAAAAGTGCTTCCCACATAGCTCTAAAAAAAGGCTCTCAGATCCTACTTTTGGGTAGTGTATCTCTTGGTGAGATTACTGACTGCTAGGCATGCTTCAGTGATGCACTTAAGGACATTTTGTCCAGTTGACAGAGAGGGGGTGCATCATTGTTTGGAGGGATGTAGGATGGTCATTTTGATGAATTGCCTGCTATCTATCCGTTCTGACCTAGCTGTTAGGAGGTATTGGGAGCAATGGTTCACCGAGGGCATGCACGTATAATGAACAGGCTTCAGACACGACCAGTAGAGATGGCCTTTTGATCCACTGACAAACATGATCAGCTTCTACTGTCTCGTTGTCCACTATCTAGACACAGGTGGCACCTTCACTACACAATCCTGTCTTTGCAGAACTTCCAACTGAAATTTGTCAGCAGGATAATGCTCACCCAAGCACAGCAAGGGCTTACCAGAAATGTTTCCGCCAGAGTGCATCAATTCCTTGGCCTGAACAGTCAGCAGATTTATTTCCATTCGAGCATTTATGGGGCCAGCTGAGATGCCAGATTTGGCAACGTACGAGTGTACAGGATCTACAGGTCCAGCTGCAACATCTGTGGGTAAATATACCAGGATACGTGTATTGTATGTTATTTATGCCAGAGGTGGCACAGCAGAGTACTAAAGCCTCCTTTCAGTAATACAGTTCCATTCAATAAACTTATCCTTTTGCTTCAATATTTTAATCACTCAATTTAATCAATTTTAATTCACCGTCACCATCATTACATTCACACATATAACGTTTCATTCGATACCAGCACCCCTTCCTGGTGTGTTTTCTTTTCTCAGTGGGTGTAAATACAATGCTCACAAAAATTTGAGAATATTTCATTCGGGCATATGTCATGTTGAAATACCTTGTAATTTTTGTGAGCAGTTTAAAATTACCGACATCAAATCCTCCTTTAGCAGCAGTTGCATCTTTTATAAGTTTATTTTATCTAGCTGTAGATTTCTAAAGCCAGTTGAGCAATTTCACTTTAAAGTGAAACTCATGCCAGTGCTCAGTAGGATTCTGCTCTTTTCCAGTTAACCATATCATTGTACTGTATTCCCTTAGTGAATCTCTAGGCAGGGCCGCTTTCCCAATTCTCCTCATGTATAGTTTCACTTGATGCCTCTATCTCCCATGTGTATGGCTCCTGTGCTTACCTTTGCCTTATTGACTGTTGTTTGTAAAACAACCCAGCAACAGGGGAACTGGGAACAAAAGCAGGATTTTTCTGTTGAGGTGGCTTTGAAGATCTGAATATACAAGATAAGACGAGTTTGGGAAAGCCACAGAGAAACCACAACCACAAAAAAAATCAGGCTTTCACAGCTCCTTTGCTTTGTTAACGGCAGATTTGTCACTGCATGGCCAAACTAAGAAAACCAATTAGACTCTGTGGCCTCGACCAAAACCCCACTTTAGTAGGGTGGAGTGGAAAGCCTCCACTGTGTGTCTGGTAAACAAGGAGCGATAACATGCTGATACCTTTTAGATGGAAGAAGTAACTGAGGTTCCAGAAGCCTAAGGCAGCACTCACTTCTTTCTTTATGGACTCTGTGATTTGCTATGGCTACTCAAACTCTGTGGGTCGCCTCCAGTATGTGAAATGTTTATATGTTTAGCACACAGTGCTGTACTCTGAAGAGTGCATTGCTAATGAAAACAAATATGCCTCTGGGGTTTTTTTGCCTCTGGTTCACAAGGGATTTGTTTGTGTATTAGCATTCATGACATGTGAGGTTTGGACTGAACAAGAAGGCAAAAGTCTTTAATGAAGAGGAACTGTGTAAAATGTGCTTATGTCAGTTAATGTATAGATAATGTGTACATGATATTCTACTCAGAAATCTTGTTACAGTAATACAATTCTCATTAACTAGAGCTGCTTAAAGAACCTGGATACAGCAGTTGTCATTGAGTCACTCCTAAAAAGTGGTTGATTGTTTATATATTATCTAAGTATTAATCCATAGAGGGTTACAATCATCTTTTCATGACCAAGTCAAGCCTATTTTCTGAATAATGTAATTAAAATGACATGGTTAACTTTGCTTGGAAGTTTTGGTTTTTAATTTGTTATATTGACACTATTTAAAGCCCCAATTTCATTATAAACGTATGTTTTCATTATTTTGAGTAAAGAATCTTGTTTTTTATCCATTAAAGGTTTGTGATTTGAGCATTAGGACCAGGTTGTGCTGAAAAAGCAATACCAACTGATTTTAAACATTTTTAAACTTTTATATAATGGAAAAATAAAAAGATCAAAATAATGGTTAATACAAACAGCAGGATAAAACAGTTATCTCAGCTTACAAGTTACTTGAGCTATAGTATCGCTGGTATAGATAATATACTCTACGGTTTTACTTCAGTAATTCCTTTCTATTTTAATATAATATCAACCAAATGTTAGTGTCAGCATAAATAAATGTATATAAATAACCTCAATTTTGATGTAAACATTACTTTAAAAAAAAGAACATTTACCAGATTCTGGAGGTACAGTAGCTCACTTGCTAAACACACACAGTCATGTAGAATTCATGTTTTGGGAAATGTCCTGCCCCTCAGGTAATAGTGAGGTCTTAATTGGTTCTGGCACTGAGTCTGACTAGTGGCCTGTGCACTTGGGGATACAGTGTGTAATAAATTAAGTGTGAACTCCATTAAAAATTGGGTGTGCATTAACCTTGTATTTAGTACTAGGTCAAGTACTAGCATGCATCTGTTGTTCTGGCAGTCATAAGACTATATAATATTTCTCAATTTTCTTTAGAGTCAAATGTTCTGTGATTTATGTATGAGGTGCCTAAATGTTAAAAGTCTGATTTGGTCTGCATCTCTCTATCCAGGTCATCAAAGATTTTTTAAATGGAATTTCATAATGTATCTCATGACAGAACATTAGGGTTTTACAGCCCAGGCATGTTTTGACTTGATAGACAGATGAGAGAGGAGAGAGAATTGCTGGAGGGACTGCAGCTTTCCTCTTCCTTAGTAAGGTTGCTGGTTAGCTGCCTGGATGTGAGCTGTGTCCTGCGTTTAGACTTTCTGTTTGGCTGCAGGCTGTCTTTCAACTGTGTGCTGTGCTGTTAGACATGTTCAGGCCTTCTCTGAACGCTTATCTTAATGTCCAGCACCTCCATGTTTCGCCAAGCCTTCCGGTGTCTTAATGAACTTCAACCTCTCTCTTCAGTGTGTTTATTCCTGTTCTTTCATTCTCTCTCATTTTCTTTGCTCACTCTCTTACTCAATTTTGCTGTTTATCTAGTGGTCTTGCATTGCTTTACTTTTGTTCTTTTGTTTTTGTTTTCCATGTTGTTTCTCTGTTTTTCTTTCTTTTTCTGTAGGCTGTGGCGGGCATGAGTGTGATTGTTTGGCTTTTTTGCTGAACATTTCTATGCTTTGTAAAGGCTTTTCCATTTAATACCTGTGGGTAAATTCAACTGTCTGTGTATGTGATGCTGGAAGCATGGCGACTACTTGAGAGTTTGAGAGATGGTTGGGCAAAATAGCAATGTCACAGCCTGCCTTATGAATCATGCAGGGGATGTGTTTTTTAATGACAGAAACTGCGTTTAGTTTATGTGTATCGTGCTCCCTCCCAGTATTATTTTACCAAATGCCTCTCTCCTTATATAAGTTAAATCCATTGTGTAAGGCATGCCATGATTTGGTAGTGTGGTGTCCCCAATTAAGAAAATACTTCTCTTGTCAATCATGTAGTGTTATAAGGTTGGTACACAAACCCAAATCAGAAAAATTGTGGGAAATGCATATAAAAACACAGTGTTTCTTACAGTGGGGAAAATAAGTATTTGATACACTGCCGATTTTGCAAGTTTTCCCAGCTACAAAGAATGGAGAGATCTGTAATGTTTATCATAGGTACACTTCAACTGTGAGAGACAGAAAATCCAAAGAATCACATTGTATTATTTTTAAATAATTAATTAATTTATTTATTACATTGGGTCATGTATTTGGGATTTTGGCCAACAACCTCCTTCCCTCAGTAAGGGCATTGAAGTTGGCCAAAATGGCCAAAAAGTTGGGCAATTGAAGTTGGTTCTAATGCAGTGTGTGCAAACTTGGACAAGAACTACAGGAAACGTCTGTACTATAATTCTGTATGAAATATTAAGTTGTTTTTCTATTGTGTCAAATACCTACTTTATGCAATAAAAGACAAATTAATTATATGAAAATTATATAATGTGATTTTCTAGATTTGTTTTATTCCGTCTTTCACAGTTGAAGTGTACCTATTTATCTGTATCTTTGTAGATGGAAAAACTGGCAAAATCGGCAGTGTATCAAATACTTATTGTCCCCACTGTACAGTGATACAAACAATACCGCTAACCATATATAGGAGTGAAATGGCCGTGACATTTGTTGTCACAACACTTCACTTAGCAGTAGTGTTGCCCTTCTTATAATTTTTTTCACATTCACATGGATTAAAAACTGAATTATTGCTTCATGATGCTCCAACATTGGGAGTGGAGATGATGGTTTTCTTCACAGTAAACACTGTGATTGCAAGATGTAGTTCTATTTTTCTTTTAATTCTAGTTGGGAAATGTAATAGTACTGTTTTGGGGCAAAAAACAGGTGATCATCTCTGCTTAAAAAGGTTTTGGGCCTTTCACATCATTTCTTTCTGGTAACATCATCTGTCATTTGAAGCATTGACCTATAAATCATATTGTGGGTTGGGTGAAAGCACGCATGCGCAGGAACTAAGGGGAGAAGTAAAAGTTGTTACGAGATGGCGTTCGCTCAGCTATTTTGTTTCAGTTTTAATATATTTGTTCTTATTTTCTCACTATTCATAGTTTTTTGTAGAGGTATATTTTAGTTGCTTTGTGTAACGTATGTATCATGCAGGCTGCTAGTATTTTATATTGGAAAGGGAATTTGCTTTGTCTTTAGCATCTTGTAAATTTTAGAATAACTAGAGTTGGTCTAATAAATTTCTATGTAAAGCCACAACAGTTTACCACAGCAAAGAGCAGTGTTGAGCAAATGGTGATACAGTTATTAGGGGTGATTTTCTTATTTCTTGCTGATTTTCTGATGGGTGATTTGTTACTAGGACAATTAAAAGCATTAAGAGCTTAATGTTTTTAATTTTTAGATTTGACCAGTAGTGTAGACAGTGTAGATTGGAGTTATTCCCTTAAGCAACTGTGTGAAATCATGGAGAGGCATGATTTGTTTGATATCTGGGAGAATTTGCACAGAAATAAGCTCATTCCAGAGATAATGTCCTCTCACTGGCAAGCCCAGCTCAGCTTTATGATTTTAAGTTCCAGCTGAATGTGTTTATATGCCATTGTATATTCCCAGTTGTTTTTTAGATAATTCCATAGTTCAGTACACAATAAGTGAAAGCAATGTTAAGCCACAAAGAACATATTGGTAGGCCACATTTTAATACAGTGCCGTTAGATAGTTGCTAATTAAAGTTAATTTACATATTGAACACATTTAGATTACACAAAGCACTTTTCTGCAACAGTGGCGGGATGGGGAAGTTATCAAGCAAAAATATTCTGTCACTAATACACTCTCCATGCCACAAGGAACATAGCATGATCTCTTAGAAATTTCAAAAGTAAAAATGTGTATTGGTTGACTTACTAGGCATGGCAGCACAAGAGGCACTAGTCCACTCACTCTTTAAACGTGTGGATGAAATGAATGCTTTTTTGGCCTAATTACTATTATGCATGTTATGCAAACAGTATCAGTATCAGGTAAGTCACAAAAAGTCACAAGCATACAGTCTTCTTTTTTATAAAAGTATGAAAGTGAGCTTTCAAAACATGTAGAAGAAATTTATTGAGGATTGTTCCCACACTGAACAAAATTCTGGTTTCTTCTAGAACAATGCCACTCTGTCAGCTGATATAACAGGGCCTGACAGCTCCTGAGAAAAGCAAGGGAACTCAGTAGCACACTTGCATATGAGAACTCTGCATTTTTTCAGTCAGCTTCATCACTGGAGGCCGATGCTCACATCAGAGAAAGGGGTGAAATTGAAGGACTGAGAGCAATCAGCCAGACAGAAGAGAATACTTTCTCAAAGCTTGGATGACTGTGAAGGCCACCTTTTAGGGTGCAAATCGAAAATGAGCACAACCTTGAGCCTGGTTACTGACAAGCTACTGTACAGAGCTTGCATTTTGTATTTTTTACTAAAAAAAGATTGTATTGGAGAGTTGGTACACCTTGGTGAACTGTGCTAGGGTTGAAACATTGCTTTAATGAGTGTAATAAGTTCTTCAAGCCACAATAAGCTAAAAAGTTGCCGATCATATATGGCACTGTTTGAGTTAATGCTTAAACTTGACCTCTTTAAACCTTCACATTACAAAAGAGTCTCTTTTTTGCATAGAGAACTAGTGTTTCATACTTTTATGTTGAGTTTTAGCACAGATGTGTATTCTTGGTTTTAAATATGTACAAAGAAAGAGGTCCAATTGCTCACTGATTAAGTTTAAGTGGGTATGGAGGTTTACAGGACAGAGAACACTAAACTAAAAGGGAAGACCCCTGTCTGAGAACATGGTCTAATCAAATATTTTAACATATGAAAAACGTATTTAAGTAGCTAATTGCAGTGTAACTCAATATTGTTTGTATTTCTTGTCATGGTGTACAAGAGGTTTTCCGGGCATGTCTCCGTGAACAAACCTGATTTAATTATTTTATTGTATTGAACCACCCATAATTACCAAATTAGTGGCCCATTATGGTTGTCTAATGCCATGTTCATATCTGATTAGGCCAAACTGCTAAGCTCCAAGCCGCTAAGCGGGTGTGGTTCAATGTCATGCATGTTTTTACATGCTTTTAAAATAATGACCTTACAGGATGCACTTCATATTTGAGTGCTGAGATGCGTTTGAATGGAGTATCTGCAGCACTTTTATCAATTTTTTGTGTTGGATTGACTATCTATAATTCAAATCATTATCATCTGTGTGCCAGTGGTGAATTTAGAGTGACCAAGCTTAAAAAGCACATTACAGTTTTAGTGTTGTCTGAGGTTTGCAGTGGTGTTTGCTTATGTCAGATCATGTGCTACTTTGAAATAGAACGGAATCCATGGTCATTCTACAACTAAGATGTGCTAGAGCCGCTAATTTAGTACACCCATTATATAAAGTGTTTATTCAATGCCCTCCACGCTCTCTTATCGAGTTTACTCATAATACTCTGCTCACAAAAATTTGGGGATATTTTAAAATGAATACAAAAAGGATCCCGCAAGAACTGCAGGACAATTTGATCCTGTCCACAGATCCTGAAAAGTCAATGTGTGGCACTTTCATCCAGTTTGACATGTTTCTGTTCATCCCCACAAATATATCACTTGCTATTCAATCACCATCATTGAGTTTGCATCTCATTTACATAATCAAACAACTTTTTTTTACTTTTCACTTGCTTTTCTGATGATCTTTTTTCAATGATTTCTTTTCTTTTTTAATTGCTTATTATACATTTTGAAATATCCTCTAATTTTTGTGTGCAGTTCAATATTATTTGCATAAGCTATTAACATTTACTTTAAACAAATTACCTGAAATATCATATGGTTTGTACTATTAATGGATTTAAACATTCAGATTAGTTAGTAAAAATTGTGAACGCCAATGACATCTTCAATAATCTTTTGCCAAAATATGCATACACCATATGCAAAATAAGTCACACGTTCACTTTTAGTGAATACAAATATTGACATATACTATACCGTGGATTCCAACATTGATAATGTTTCTGTTTAGATTTACTTGTTTACTTAATGCTGCATCAGCATCAACAGCTACACACTACAGGAGCAAGGTTACATATTTATTAGTGAGACACATTCAAAACTGGGCCAAATTAGAGCAAATTTAGCAGACACTCCTATCCAGAGCGACTTACAATTGATGCATTCTTGCAACTCAAACAATTGTGAGTTAAAGGTCTTGCTCAAGGACCCAACAGTGGCAGCCTGGCAAAGGTGAGACCTTCTGGATCTCTTGATCCATGGTCCAGTATCTTAACGCAGACAACCACAGTCCCCTCATGTCTTTTGTAATGTGGGATGAAACCAGACTACCCAGACAAAACCCAAGCAGACACGGCATGACATGCAAACTCCACAAGTCTACCAATCTACTACTAAACTACAAATTTGTGCAGAATCTGACAACCCATGTTGTTTTAGCATGATTTCACAATATTCCGAAGAACGTCTTGTGATTATACTAAATGCTTGGCTTTCTTTGTCTTCAATTGCTCCCATAAATGCTCAATGGGGTTTAGATCAGGTTACTGTGTAGGAATGTCCATGACACTACTTACAGGCTGAGTCTGGCTATTTCTCCACAATAATTTTTACGAATATACACAAGATCCAGTAGTTCCAGTGGTTACCTTTATTAGCAGTGGTACATTGTGGTACATTAGTAGGAGGATTAAGGACTTGACCTACAGCCAGTAGGTACACCCCTTCATTCAGTCCAAATAAACTGCCACTTGCTGCTGGATTTGATTTTCTTCAATAGATATTTTGCATGTCTTGCATCTTGTATGTTAATAGGCAGCCGTAGGTGGATAGGCAGGATTGTTTATTTTGGATGTGGGTGTTTGAGTGAGCGCATCGTCTTGTTTGTGGGTGACTAAGTGCGGCTCTAATGGGCACGTGTGTTTATGTTTGCCATCCTAGGCTACTCAAGCTTGTCTAATTAACCTGCCTCAGACAGCTCGGTGTGCCAACAGGTGGTCGGATCAGGGAGGCCTGACTGAGTGGATAACAGCCAACTAGCCTCATTATATGAGCCACCTTTTCCTCCCGTCCTTTATCCTCCCCTCTGAGACATCCATCTTCTCTCAGAGCTAACACCACAGAACCTGCTAATCCTAACAGTCGAGAGTGTTCACACTTAGGCTATATCTAATAAACTCGCTCAGACCTCTGTCTGGTGCTCAGATGGGCAGTGGTTCACAAGTGAATGAATGCTGAGGTGAGGTGTAACATTAGGATGAGTATTGATCCGTTTTTTAGACGTCTTGCTCTCTCACCTGCTGTGTTTGTGTGGCGGTAAATGAAATGTCCAGGAGGAGGTAGCTGGAAGATTTTGTGTTCGATCATGTAAAGTCTGTGATAAAGCTGCTTGCTGAGTTTAACATTTCACCGTTCTCATTAGAGCCCAGTTGTGCAAGAGTGTAGCTTTCGAAGAGGGACAAATACACCGAAGTCCTGTGGAGAGCTGATAACCCATACTGCCTGTGTACAAACACTGCGACAAAACATAATATTGACTTGTTACTCTGTAGCTTCATTTTAGCAGCTCACACTATGGTGAAACCCCTGATACCTGAGTTCTTGCTACTGCTGTAATGTTTGGGGTAATTTAATAAATTAACTCATCAGCTGAACTACTGGTTGCCACTAGAATTTTGGCTAATGTAAAAAGTTAGCCAGAGAAATCAAATTATATGCCATTCCTGTGTGTTTTAGCGGCATAGCATAGCATAAGGACGGTGGATGGAGTCCCACTTCCGTCCTATCAGTGATCTACCTACATGTTAATTTTTTCAGCGGTTAAAGGTAAAATGATAGAAGAAACTCAGTGTGAGGCAGCTGGTATTTTGCTATTTTTATTAACATAAATGCACTTAGAAAGAAATATTTGTTGGCAAACAAATTATAATTTTTTAATAATGCCATGTAATAAGTAGAAAAATTTAATCTGGCAAACTGTATCTGTCTTTGATTTTAAGGGGAGAGAGAGAGAGAGAGAGAGAGAGAGAGAGAGAGAGAGAGAGAGAGGAAGATCGAGAGAGAAAGAACATGTCTATATTTCTGTTTGGAATTAGAGACTAATGTCCTGGTAGGCTCTGTTGGAGGTTGCCAAGAGCATTTCAGAAATCATCCATTACCCAGAAATGATTCCTCTGCTATTCGCTGCCATCAGCTATTTTACAACAGCTCTCCTCTTCCGCATGGAGCCCTTATCGAGACCTGCTGCAGGTGATCTGCTCTCTGATTTCTCTAAGCATCAGTCCCATATTGATTTTAATCTTCAACTTTATGGACATGAGCTCCCCTAGGATTAAGCTGTTACTTTGCTGCTGAGTCAAGATATAAATTGTTTTAGTGCTTTCGTTACTATCTGTGCTTGGTGGTGTAAGTCTCAGTACTGCAACTACAGAGATCACTCCTGAAAGGTAACAAGCAACAAGACGAGTATCTTTCTGTCTTCCTCTCCCACACCTTGCTGCTAGCTAATGGCTCACTTGTTATGACACACTGCAATTCCATGTGACAGCAGTTGACAAAACTAGTGCCAGTGTGTAACTGGAGCTATATGCACAGAGAATTCTGCAGTTTATCCGCATGGAAATATTATCAGACACAGCTTACCTGACCTCCTACTGATTGAAAAACTTGTTTGAGGTTAACAAAAAGGGCTTATATGACTGACTGTGGAGGCAGGGCTGCTTCCAGGGCTGAATATGCCTTCAGATGTCCTTAGGGTTGTCAGTTTCACTTCGCTGCCACCCACAGCGTGTGTGTGAGTGATGGGATGACAGGGCTAAGATCTGACTGTCATGTTGTTACCACCCGCCTCCACAACATGCACAAATGAAGCTCTAAGGGACCTATAGTGTGATGACTATAAAAAAAATCTTTATTTTAGTCAGAGGTTTCAGCACCATGGACAGTTCCAGTAGGTTTCGTGATATGATACCCACATGAAGTCCTGTTGACGTTTGTACGTATTTAATTGAAGTTAAAGTTTGTTTGATCTTTAGACATCATCACCAGTGCAGTTAGTGTGTTCTCTTTTTGTTTACTTTTCCTTCTTCTATGTATCTTCTATCTCGTGCGTGGCAGCTGAATTTGTCTTCACATTAATGGCTGCCTCAAAAAGTATTTAGTGTATTTGATTTTTTAAATCCAAGGAATAATTATAAATAAAATGTGAATGTAAAACTGTCCCTTTGTTCTTGAGTAATTCATTATCTGTTTTTCTCTACTGCAGAGCTAATTGAAGCTTTTGTTAAAACAACCCATATAGGCATGTTTATAGGCAAAAGCAAAAAAGCATAAAACTTATGAAATCATTGTTAATGGTAGTTGTTACGAGATGTGGTGGTTTTTATTAGGACCCAAGTATGCAGGATAATCATATCCCACGTCGTATAATAATAATGGGGAAATAATATAGAACAACTGAAAAGGGATGAAGAGCAGAGCATAAAACTCCTAACCTAATAAAACCGAAAGGATAAAGTGGCACGCCAAGGTTGCGTCCCAAATGGGAGCAACGAGCGACCTAGTCGCGAGAGGGCGCCAAAGCGCCAGTCGGGGCAAACGTGCAGAAGGCTTGGTTTTGGGACGTCTCTTAATGGCGAGGCACAGAGGTAGTCCAAACGCCAGGGAGCGAGCGTGAGCTCGTATGTGCATGCAATTATATGATGATGCAAACAGATGCATTGATGTTCATGAAGTACTGTGGAAGTAACCTGGAACAACACAGAGAAACACAAGTAATAATTAAATGAAAATAACAACAAACTAAGTGTATGTATGCACAATGTATGAAATGCCATAATTCATACATGTTCAGGCTTAATCTACTGTACTATACAGTTATATGGCCATTAAACCAGCAGCTGAGACATGGTTGAGATGGTTGAGCTGGTACTCTGCAAAACACATAAAGAGAATATGGATTCTGTCATCTACTCAGAATTCAGTACAACACTAGCTTTGTTTCCATGATGCTAATACATTTTCACTACACTGGTGGAATCTGTTGACCATTCCAAGTCATACAGGGCCTATTGAAGCCATACTGCATCAGTGTAAAACAGACTGTGGTACTTCCAAAGAAGCATATTTTTTGCCATTCTGACATTCAGGCCAGCATTGCATAAAACTTGTGAGATTGTTGTAACATGCACAGTCCCACCAAACAGCCATGAAATTTGCACGTCCTTCAATGTTGTCATTGACCCCTTGTTAGCTTTCCTGATCAATATCCTCTTGGCTCGGTTATCCAATTTGGAGTGAGAGCCCAATTTAGGTTAGGTGTTAGTGGTTCTTCCCACTTTCCACTTCTTAATAATGCTCTGAACAGTCCTGTAATCTGACAGCTAGCTAATATCTCTGAAATAATGTTGTATCCTTCTCCTAACACAGCTCTTTAGAGCAGCCCATTTGAAAGCATCTTTTCAGCCTTGATTGATTATCTGTGTTATCATGTACTGCTCATAGAGGAATCTATTCTGAAGTAATTAAAAAAGTAATTGATTATTTTCCTAGGAAGGGATGTTACTATTTACATTGTATTTATTTATCAGACTTTTAAACTTGTTTCTTTCTCTTTGGTATTGAAGGCTATAAAGTGTAAAATACAGCTGGAAAAGCAGTTGGATTTTGACAAGGTATAGTGATTTTCTGTTGGCAATATAAAATGAAAATCTTTTTTTCAACTAACTTTTTATTCTTAGTTTATCAGTTAATAAAGTATGTTCACTAATGTCGTAACAGCCTTATTATAAATTTGGTAACCACTGATCAAATTGCATACTGTGATTTCTGAAATAAAAGATGATAAGCAAAATTTTAGCAGGTATCAACAACTGCAAGGCATTTTTCATATTTCTGCGAATTTATGTCATCAGTACCAAGTCAAGTAAATTTATGACCATACAAATGCACTGTTGGGTCATCTGAAAATGTGTCCAAACATTTAATCAAGATATATTTTATATTATGTGATATTGTTAGAATGTGTTAAACTTAGCAGAATATTTATCACTAAGTAGAAAAATATATGGTCTTAATCCACAAGCCTTAAGTTTTGCCATTCTGTGTTTTCTAAAATGTTTTTTTTTCTGATCACTACTGTTATAAAGAGTAATTTGTCAAACTACTATAGCCTTGGGCAGCACAGCCTGGGTCCTTTCTGTGTGGAGTCTGCTTGTCCTCCCGTGTCTGCGTGGGTTTACTCTGGGTACTTCGGTTTCCTCCCACAGTCCAAAAACATGGGTTAGTGTGTGACTGTGTGTGTCTGTGTGTGCCCTGCGATGGATTGGAGCTCTATCTAGGGTTGTTCCTGTCCTTGTGTCCAGAGTTGCCAGGTGGGCACCGCCTAGCCGCGACCCTGTGTAGATTAAGCAGAAGATAACGGATGAATGGATGCTCTAGCCTTTTAGTCGGTATAAATTCTTTGTGTCTTGTGACCTCTCATCAACGAGTTTCCACACACAGGACAGCAATTCACTTGAAGTTTTCTTTCATTATACTCGAAATACTGTTGTTTTTGCAAATCCTAGGTGATGAACAGTTTTTAGACTAGATTCTTCTCTGTATTTCAGAGGTTTAGAGTATTTAGTAGGGCTTTAATAATGAATAGTGACAAAAATGTAATGAGGTGCATGATGGAGTGGAACGACGCTTTCTGTAATTGCATTTTTTAACAACTGGGGGTGCAATCATATGGGACTGTCATATTCTCATAAGCATCTTGTTAGGGTCCCTACCTTTCGCCCCGGAGCGTTCCGCCGTCCTTGCCGATTGCTGTTACAGAGCAGTCGGTGAGGCGATTTATATATGGTGTTTAATTTACAACCTGATTACGAACAGCTGCTTTTCCTGCTACTTAAGTGCGGGTTTTAGCGTTGTTCGTGGCCAGGTTGTCACATCACACCAATCCATCCGCGTACCCGAGCACACGCGCGCACTCTTTGACATCGTTGCGATCGCCGTTATGGTCAGTTGGTTACGGCCTGTGGCTTATAGTGCCGTCGGACGGGTACGGGGGAAACCCCCGAGGTATTTAGTATTTTAGGGGCACTTTGAGGGTTTCCCCGTCGGTACTCGTGCTCTCCTCGCATGTCTGAGCTCACGCTCTTTCGTCCTTGGCACCTATCGAGTCTCACTTCAGCCGGCTGCGCGCTCTGTTTGAAGGCGAGCATGAGCTCTGACGCGTGTATAGCGTGGGCGCAAATAAATTGCGGAAGGCGCCAAAGCGGCAAAAGGCGAGCATATGAGCTCGGGCGCGCATGTAGCGCAAGTAAGTGAGGCCGGGGCGCGTTTCAAACAGAGCGCGCAGCCGGCTGGAGTGAGACTCGATAGGTGCCGAGAACGAAAGAGCATGAGCTCAGGCATGGGAGGAGAGCACGAGTACCCTCCTTTTCCCCCTTTTAGTTATTTCCATATTATTTCCCCATTATTATTTTACGCCGTGGGATTTCTCGGTCCCCGCATCTTTGGGTCCTACTACATATCGAAACACATCTCTTGAATGAATGCCTTCTTTGTCTTTATTATCTTTAATTGAAAGTTTTGTTTTTTTTGTTTACATTGACTTTCAGTTTGAGATGTCACTTATTTTTTTAAATTTGGTGAATTACATATCATTAAGATGTTTTTAAAAAAAATCTCTTTTTAACAACTTAAAAAACTCCTAATGTCCTTTAATTTCACTTTCCTTTTTAATATTACTATTTATTTTTTTTTATGATTTTTTAACAGATAGAAGGATGTTTTGCTTAAAAATATTATTTATAAAGGAATGTCTTTTATCGAATGTCTTGTCATTAGCAAATCACATTGTGAACTCAGTACCACAAGTTGAATCGAAACGTGAGCAGAGTTTATTGTTACACCCCATTACTGTATTTAGGTTACATGTAGGTGTACTTTCTAATTGTGGAGACTGCCATCAACTGCTAATAACTGAAGTACGTGTCTGTAGTTTGAGCAGGAACTAAGTCAATAGAGCATTAAGGCAAGGGGAAGAATTAAAGTAACTCACAAGGCCTTGGGCAAGTTTGTTCCATTTCTGCCCAGTGTAGTTCAGCTCTATATTTAGCCAATATGAATGATTGTATTTCTTGCACTTCAGAGCTGAGAAACCCGTGGGAAGCTTTTGAGTGTTCTGTTTCAACACCTTTTGATGAGATGCTAGGGTTCTAAATCTCTTTAAAGAAATGGGTCAACACTTTGTGGACTGTTATGTTCTCTTTTTAAACTAAAGTTAAGTAGATATGGCCAGTAGTGTGTTCTAGTACTATGGCTTTTGCAGATCTTAATGAATTCAAAGCTGAAAGACACCCATTTAAGTGAGTTACATGTCCCTGCTGTAGTGTGGCTTAAAGGAAATTGAGATACTTGTCTGACATACCTGAAAATAATAAAAAAGCCACAAAGTGTCAGCTGGGTGATTTGAACAGCTTTAGCAGTTGAAGCAACACTGACCTTGGAGAACAAGATAAATCTTATACTATCTTACTATGTATTGCCCTTATATGATGCACATTTGCGTGTTCTGGAAGTGACGTCAGTTTTCAGTGGTTGATTCAGACATTAGACAAGTTTACACAGCTCTGTTATTTCAGTAACACTCACTTACAGTGCATCCGGAAAGTATTCACAGCGCTTTACTTTTTCCACATTTTGTTACGTTACAGCCTTATTCCAAAT
>JAUZSU010000275.1:0-10225 GCA_034780255.1 Parotocinclus maculicauda
TGCTGGAACATCAGCTCTGAGAGAAAAGAGAAAGGAGTGATATACATGTCAGACACCTCAATCGAACCATTTTATGGCCTTCGACAGCAGTGGAAGGTTTAACTGCCTTGTTGGAAGCTTAAATATATACATTTGTATTTAATACAGCCTGATCTATTACCATTCTGTGGAGAAATCCAGAATTGTACTCTTTATATTCTGAACGTTACAAGTTTTGCGAAAAAGGCATCACTTAATAGTTAGGGGTGTCCACAAACTTGTCTGATACTTATAAAAGATCATATTGGAACCATCTACTAATTCTTAATATTAAATTAATAAATTTTAAAATGCTTGGTCACCAATACTGACTAGAATGTACATGGAATATAATGGTGAAATGGAAAGGAATACATTTATAAAGATCAGGCTAAATATTGTTCTATAAATGTTTTAATCTGAGATTAGGTTATTGCTGTCAAACTGCCATTAGCTTCAGCCATAGCAACAGGTAAATCTTGCATGCAAACAGTGATGCACCAGTGCTCAGACACAGTAGTGTGCTGCTGGAATTTGTGTTCAGTCACTGTTCATTATTAGGCACACCTACCAAATTGTTTCAGCTTGTAAATGTTATGTCAGAGACAGTAGCTTGTTGCTGCAGAGTGTTTGTCCTCTTAATCTTTCATCATGGCACACAGGATGCAGCCTACAGGATTCTTGCCTGGGCATTTTGGTTGATGGACTGTTTTTAGTCAACCAGTCTGTTATTAAACTCCTGCAGCACTGCAGTTTTAAGAAAGATCCACCATGCAAATATAGTACCTGATCTGTGGGGGTACTGATGTAACAAATTATGTAGAGAAACAGATGGACTACAATGTTATTGCAAAACTGAAGTGCTTCTGTGGGTTAAATGGACAAGCAGTGTAGAGACAAGGTGTGGCTAAAATAACCAGTGAGTATGTTATGTAACTAGATTTAATACACGTTTGTTTGAAGTGATTGTAACGATAATACAGGGTGAGTTAAGTCACAGGACCCCCAACAAAGGGGAACATGACCTACCTCAGCAAGTGATGGGAGAGGAAGCCTATCTTTTAGGTTATGTTGTAAACATGGCAGCCATCTTAAGTCACCATATTGGATCATGTTTTTCAAATGAAAAGATGGACATGTAGCATATCAAAGAAGACTAGAATTGTCCCAGAAATCGATTGCTGTATATTTGACAACACAGTATATCTCCTAATTTTTGTGTGGTACATACTGGGGCAATTTATTGACCAATTAACATATGGGTTCTAAATGTTGGAGGAAAGCAAATTACGCACACGAGGACATTCAGACTTCACACAGGAACATGACTCTTGATTGGTGTGAAGACTTGAAGGATAGTGATTATAATGTATGTACTGTACGCAGTATAACGGGTTTGATAATATTTCTAGTGAGAACGTCTGAGTTGTAGAAGAAAAGTTTAGTTCAAAGTATACTTGGAGTTGCATTAAATTGAGATTTAATGCTGTTGCTTCTGCATATGTTACTGTATGTCTGGCTTAGATTTTTTTTAATGGGGACCTGGTGGGTTTCTTTCAACCTGAGCTGTCAAATATGAGCTGTTGCATGCACTGTAGTTTAATTGTGGTTTTCATGCTGTTAAAAAAGTTTATTCAGAAACTGTTAATGAGCAAATAAATAGAATTTAAATTATTTACTTATTTCCTTTAGCCGCGCAAAATTGAAGAGATCAAAGACTTCCTGCTGACAGCAAGGAGGAAGGATGCCAAATGTAAGTGCTTCTTTTCACATTGTGCACTAATGGATTTTTGAATGAAGGTAATGCATGCATGTTGAGGGAGAATAGTGGCCTAGCGACTACTAGAATAATGGAGAGGTGAAAAGTCTAATTGAAGTGGGTGTGCAACAATCACATTATGTTCAGGCAGCAGGGTAAATTTTAATTCTTAAATCCAAGAATGGTATATAGAAGCTTAGGTGGATTTAATTTAGTTTATTGATAATTTATTAATTTGTCGTGTCAGTTGTACAAATCTCAGAAGTACTCCTGACTCCCAAAATAGGTTGTTTCCAGGATTTTGAAAATGATTTTTGTCCAAGGGAAGTTTTACCAGATCATATTGGAGAGATTTTTAATTACTAGATATAGTCCAAATAATAGAAAATGCAATTTACCAAAGTAGTTTTAAACGTTAAAGGGTTTAGGTAAATGTGATTAATGTATTTTTACATGACTAGTTGAGTTAATTTAAGCCTTTTGTATAGCTGTTAAGATCAAGAAGAACAAGGACAATGTCAAGTTTAAGGTGCGCTGCAGCAGATATCTTTACACACTGGTCATCACAGACAAGGAGAAGGCTGAGAAGCTCAAACAGTCCCTGCCACCTGGTAAGATCACGTTTATTGACATGTCTTAAGAAATTTGTTGCAAATATAAAATATTTGTGTATAAAATAATGTGGAGTACTCCTTAAATGCCTTGCTCAGTTGTCGTTTTTAAAATGTATCAGGTTTTGTGCTGATGTTTTGATAGCCAGAAAAGTTGAGCGGTCAGGTTATACTAATTAAATCATTGAAGGGTCTTCAAACATAGTTTAAAAGTAACTGTTACAGTTAAATAATAAAATAAGTAAAATAAAATTGTCATAACAGATTAATTATGATATGGTATGATTGGACACAACAGATTATTGATGTTAACTGATTACAAACATGTTTGTTCAGTGCTAAGCTCACAAATGCAGACAAATACAGATGTTATAAAGGCTGAAATGCCTGTATTAATCAATTTGATTAAATGCAAGTTGTCCAAACACATTGTGCCTGCTCTGTGCTCACTGTGCATTACACACTTGCTAGAATAAAAGACGAACCAAGTGCTGAATTTCTGCTTTTTAGCTTCTAGAAACTTCAGTTCCACCGGTTCACCAACACTAACCATTTAGCTGGTAGACTACTGTTACTGCGTACTAAAGCTGCCGATTAGATGCAAATGTTCAATTCGTGTTCTCTTTTAGCTTTTAGAAAAAATGGTTTACAAATGTTTCAGAACTGGTTCCAAAATTCCAAGAACCAGGTACATGTTAAACAATTCAAATGCATTGTATTCTATAAAATCATGGTCGCGATGAGCGCACAAACGTGCTATAGTCATTTTTCTATCCGGGCCAGTGTGCCGCATGATCACGTACATCACATGGTTTTGTTTTACTTACATAAAGAAAAAATTGCTTGACGTTGACATTTTTTTTATTTTAAAATGGAAAAAAAGATTTTGTACCTAAATATATAGCACAATTTTTCACTGTGTTGGAATTAAAACTTGGAGTCATTAATGGAATCAGAATCGATTAAATGCAAATGATACCTGACCTTAATGACTACAGTAAAGTTTATCAGGTATTTCCTGTAGCCATGATTTTCAGCATTTAAGATGTAAATCAGTCAGATGCTCGTTATCTTTGGATTTACTGTTTGGAAAGTTTAAATGCTTACTCAATCATACTGGACAGCTTTGTCAGCGTTTGATCAGAGTTCATTATTCTTAAGATCTTCTATGACTAACTTTTTGCAGTTGTGCCAATGAGACACTCGCATATGACATGCATGCGTTCATTACAATTGATCGTTTACGGTATGACTTTACATTGATAATCCAGTCATACACATGAATACACATTCAGCAGAAATGCTCTTCTTATTTATGAATGTTTCCCCCTCAGTACACTACTCTCAACAATACAATACTCTAATGCAGATGTTTGGCACCCACAGCACGAGCAGCAGCGCACTGTCTGCCAGTGGACTAACTGCTTTGTTCACTCTAAATACATTATATAGTAAACTACTTGTTATTCAACTTTATTAAAATAGCCTGATTTTAATCATTTTAGATTATTTTTTCTTTTACTTTAAGCTTTGGACTTTATCCAGAGTAATTTTACTGACTACCGTTTATTGAAACCCAAACACTTGAGGCTTAAGCACATGCTCATGGGACCAGGAGTGGCAGCCTGTCCCTGCTTAGATTTGAACGCGGAACCTTTTGGTCAGTAGTCACTATCTTAACGCTTGCATGTTATTCAATTACAGCAATCCTGAATCTTTCAGCTGTTCATGGTGAAAAATTACCGTAATAAAGCCTCAGTGATGCTATGCTACTTTTGATATTTATTTCTGAATGTGTTTCTGTTCTCTTGTAGGTCTGGCTGTTAAGGAGCTGAAGTAGATGCCTGACTTGTAAAAATGTTGTAATAAAAATTATGAAAAACAAAGCTTTCCTCCTGTGATGTATGGTATGGTAGTGCTGATCACAGAAATTAGGGGATATTTCGTTTTTGTTTAAATTGTGAGCAGTATTTTTAATTGGATAACTTGGAGGGCAGTTACAAAAATACTAAAATGGTATCAAGTCAAGAAAGTCTATATTGTGCATGTGTAGCATCCATCAGCCATGGACATTACCAAAAGGTAGATATGCTGCACTATATGCACTTTTAAAGTGGGTATCCTAATTTTTAGAATATTGTTTGCTCATGTTACCATTTTCACCCTTGAATTATGACGTTTTTACACAGATTTAACCCAAAAGGTTATAATTGTTTGTGATTTTCTGTACTGCCCATGTACACTGCATGGCCTACAAAAAGGTCTCGCTAATACAGTGCTCACAAAAATCAGATCTCGTCTCACTTTGTGGTATCCCCAGATTTTTGTGAGCAATATATTTTGCTGGGCTACTTTTAGTTTTGATTACGGCGAAGATTTTGAACTGATGATGGGAGATTAGGACCACTGTGCAGAGTGTTCTCCAGTCCATCCCAAAGATTCTCATCGGGGTTCAGGTCTGCACTGTGGTGGCCAGTCTGTGTCAAACCGATGTTTCATGCTCTCTGAACCACTCACAGTATGAGCCCGATGAATCATTTTAGCTGCCTCTTGGCCTGATATGCCCATCACTCTGGAACAGTGTAAATCTGGACTCTTCTTTTAGTGCTTCAGAGTTAGTTTTATGCTTCTTAGGAAATTAAAGCTGTTTTTGTTTGTTTCCCTGATGAGTGGTTTTCATAAGGCTACAAAACTCGAGTTCCCTTTGCATTGCATGTGTGGAAATGCTCTTTCACTATTTAATATCCCTGTTACCGTTTTTCTTAGTTTTGATTTAGTCAAACACTTAAGTAATCACAGATCACAATCTTTTTCTGACCACGTTCCTTCCTTGAAGACGGCTTCCTTGAATCTTCCCACTTTTAAATAATGCATTGGACATTTGTTAACCTGATTTTAGGACACTGCTCACAGAGGGGATGCTCCCAAATAAATATTCTATAATTAAATGTCCCTTAATTATTTGTGTAGTTTTTCTTTAAACATTTTTTCTGTTTGATGAATGCTAATAATTTAACTCTAATCAACATCTTTTCCACGACCACAGGATGAATCTTTCAGCCTGGTTGTGTAACAAATAAGAAGCTGCTCACTGCATCAGTTAGGGTTAAATAAGTTGTTGCCAACTAAAACATAATCACCCATACAGTAATTATCAAATGGGAGGCTCTTACCTATACCAATATCAACTGGTGACCTTTTTTGGCCAGGCAGTGTATATTTAGTGCATCATTTGTGTATACAGTACATAATGCTAGTGCGAATTGATACAAATGACTTCACTATAAAATTATGGTCTTGTCTTTTTGTAGGACAATCACATGGAGATGCATTCTAAATTTGATTTTAAAGATAATTGTCAATTTACCTTGTTCTAAAAGTAATTGCAAAGCAGTATGATTTTAACCAGTGATATAAATTCCTTATGGTTATGAAGCATACTTTTTCAAATTGTTAGATATTGACTTGTTGCAAATTTACTGTGTATGGCCCACTTAAAATATTGGGACATGGCTTTTTGATGGGGGCTGGTTGTTAAGGTGTCGGGCGTCCCCTTGATGTAGTGCATAGACACAAGAATCCACAAAATCCCCATTAAACAGTTTATTTACTCTTTGAAAATCTTTGAAATTGTCTTTTGTGTCTGGGGTTGTATTTTAATATAACTTGATGTCAAGGCTTAAAATCAGTGGATAGACTTCACAAGCTTGTTCATCTTGGCTTCTCAATTTAGCTGGTAAGTTGAGTGATTTTATCAGGTTGGAATCTGACATGCTTACTGGTTTTTATGTGCACTCCTGGGGGAATATGAGTGCTGCTCACACACATTAGGGGAGATTTCCAAATGATATAACTCCTAATGAAATATCCCCTAATTTTTGTGAGCAGTGTAGAAAAGTACTCGTCTCAACAGCGATTAATCAGAAATTGGAAAAAAATTAATACATACAGGACGAGTGCTGCGGTGGTATGTATATGCCATTTTTCCTTTTGCTTCTGAAATAAGTGTGTCCTGTGACTTACCATGTATAGTCACTTGATCAGGATTAGCATTTTTTTCCCTCGTGGTAGGGTCTTGTGTGTAATATGGACAGATTTTTGCAGGAAGCAGTAAAAGAAAGGCAGAGGCATGATCCAGATGGATTTACTCAACCCATTTCTTGGTGTGAGCAGGAGCAGTGTTTTATTGAAAAATTAAATGTGATCATTCCTCTTCATAAAACACATCAGTTGTGGGAAGCAATTCAAGAATGGGAAGTATTCATTGACTTTTCACAATGTTTAATGATAGCAGACATGCAGGCAAAAAACTAATACTTGTGTCAGGACTGCAGTTGGGTCCCTGACTAAGGCCCTTAACCCACAATTGCTTGTATTATAAGACTATTGATTGTAGTCGCATTTCTCATCTGATCTTTGAAGACCCTCCTGTGGGCCATCTCAGTGCAATTCAAATAGTGATTCAGTTTTATTCCACTCTTCCAACCAGTTGGTTAATAAATGCTCTAAGGTATTAGACCTGCCCTGCTCATCAAGTGCTATTATTTGAGGTGGAGTTGTGTAAGAGTAAAAGTAACGTTATTATGAAACCACACACACTAAATGAAACAAGACCGCTGAAGCGTATAACACTTGGCCTGTCTTTAATTCTAGCACTCTGCTGGGTTCCAGACTGCCTATGCTTTAAAAAAATCATTATTTTTGGTTGTTGAACAGCCAAAAAATTTGTTAGAAAAGAGCAGGTACCACATTAAAAGCAGAAGCAAAGTCAGTTTCTCTGTGTATATTAGCTATGCTAGTTCTTCGTGGAGATCGAGATGGATGGAGATGTTATAGTTAGAATATATGATAAGGCTGTCGAAAAAGTCTCTTAAAAGCTAAAATATATCCTAATATCCTGACTATTTGACTTGAATAAAAATAAAATAAACTCACAAAAGAAAATACAGTTGTCTGCGTTTTCTGTTTAAAGCACTTTTCTTTATTTTTCCACTAGTCGGAGCAATTCTACCTCAATCTGATGTCAGTTCATCATTCACTGTTTTAACTGTGCTGTAGGATTTTTAAAAATCAATATTCATATATATTATTAGAATGTTTAATATTTTTATTATATAGTATGTATATGTTTTTCCACCAAATTCCAATTGCATAAATCAATAAGCAAATCTGAAGGGTTAATTTACATTAAGTATTAAAAAAGACATTTGCTGCGTATATTATTTTAAGCAACATGGAATATCTAATTATTATTACACTATGAAAAGGAGTTTTGGTGAGAAGTCTCACAAAAAAAAATCTTAGTGATACCCCCTCCCTTTTTAAGTTGGCCTAACGTATGTTCTGTGGAATGCACATTTTCACATTACAATCCTAAAATTTAGAATAAAACATGTAAGTTCTGTCAATTAAATGTTTTATATTTATTATATACAGTTTCTCACAAAAGTGACTACACCCCTCATTTTTGTAACTATTTTATTATATATTTTCTTGGGACAACACTGAATATATGACACTTTAATACAATGTAAATTGTAAAATAAAAATAAAAAAAATAGCTTGTATAACAGTGTAAATGTGCCTTCAAAATAACTCAACACACAGCTATTAATATCTAAACCGCTTACAACAAAAGTCAGTATACCCCTAAGGGAAAATGGCCAAATTGTGTCAATATTTTTCGTGGCCACCATTATTTTTTCAGCACTGCCTTAACTCTATTGTTCATGGAGTTGACTAGAGCTTCACAGGTTGCCACTGGAATCCTCTTCCACTCCCTATGATGACAAAACAGAGCTGGTGAATATTAAAGACCTTGCGCTCCTCCACAGATGCTCAATAGGGTATATAATATGTCTGGAGACATGCTTTTTCAGTTTATTTAGCAAGGCAGTGGTCGTCTTTAATGTGTGTTTGGGATTGTTATCATGTTGGAATACTGACCTGCAGCCCTGAAAGGAGGGAATTATGCACTGCTTCAGTCCGTTACAGAACATGTTGGCATTCATGGTTCCCTCAATGAACTGTAGCTCCCCCCAGCCAGCAGCACTCATGCAGCCCCAAAACATGACATTCCCACCACCATGCTTGACTGTAGGCAAGACACACTTGTCTTTGTACTCCTCACCTGGTTGCCACCACACACACTTGACACCATCTGAACCAAATATTTTTATCTTGGTCTCATCAGACCACAGGTCATGGTTTCAGTAATCCATGTCCTTAGTCTGCTTGTCTTCAGCAAACTGTTTGCAGGCTTTCTTGTGAAGCGGCTTCCTTCTGAGACGACAGCCATGCAGACCAATTTCATACAGTGTGCGGTGTATGGTCTGAGCACTGACAGGCTGACCCCCCACCCCCATCCCGCCACTTTATCCTCTGCAGCAATGCTGGGAGCACTACTACACCTATTTCAAGAAAATTTACACTGTTATACAGGTTGTAGACTGACTACTTTAAATTATATCGAAGTGTCATATTTTCACTAAAAAGATATAATAAAATAGTTACAAAAGTCCGAGGGTATAATTACATTTTTGAGATACTGTACATCTAGTTGGTCCAACAATATATGTTGTGTTGTGTCAACTAGCTTTATTTATTAAAGTATTGACCAATTGAATTTTATTCTGTATTAAATGAATGAAAAAGATACTGAACTAACAAATAAATTCTTATTAAATGCATTTATTTACACATATAAGACAAATTAAAAAATCAGCTGCTTTAAAACTTATACAAATTATTTAAACATTGAAAAGGTCTCTTTGTTACACCAACATAGTTCTAAAATGAATCTCTATTTATAGTCTGTTTTTTTCTTCTACTTCTTGTTACCATTCTGAATAGGAGCTGGACTCAAGACTGTGAAAGCCTGCTAATGATGAAGTCTGTAATCATGGAACAGGAGGTCCCACTGATGTGTGGAGAAGTTACAGTAATGTTATTTTACTGGTGTATGAAGATACAAACAATAGAAATATTAATCACTTGGACAGTTGCCTGTAAGTATTCACTGTAAGAGTAAAGCATTGTACTTCTTCTCAGTCAGTGAATTTAGTGAGTTGGTTCGCTAACAGACTTGGCTATACTTTACTGAACACAATCTTTCATTAATAAAGCTTGTCTCCGGTGTTACAGGTGAAGTGTAAAAAGTCTTTTACTTAATGAAAATTATAGAAATGAAATCTGGGGGCCTGGATGCAAATTTAATGTGGAACAGTGAACTTCAGTCTGTTCATACTGAACAGCTCTAATGTTTGTTTGTCATTGTCGGCATTAGTGGCCATTTCGGTGACACACTCTAGGTTACGTCTACTCACAAGGTTATATCAGAATTAGTTATACACACACAGTCACTGCCAATTTAGAGTAATCAATTAACATAACCTGCATGTCATTGGACTGTAGGAGGAAACCAAAGTACCCAGAGTAAACCCACCAGACACAGGGAATACCCAAGCCAGGATCAAACACAGGACCTTCTTGCTGTGAGGTGGTGGTGCTACCCACCGAGCCACTTGGCCAACTCTAGTCTTCTTTTCAGAAAACGTTCCTCTAGTGCACATTTGCAGTAGTTTCACCATTACTACTGTTGCAGCCCAACTCAGGGGCTATCATTGGCCTTATAATGTTGACTGAGAACAATTATGCTGGTTTACTGAACATAACATGTTGATTCGTAAAAATTATTGTGGCACAACACTTTTTTTTGGGGGGGGGGATTTCCACAACATTAATTTCTACATTTTCAGAACAAATACAGTCGATTCTGGTTAATTGGACCACCGGTTAATGGGACCAGCCGCTTATTCGGACCAAATCCTAAAGTACC
>JAUZSU010000277.1:0-13591 GCA_034780255.1 Parotocinclus maculicauda
AATTCAATTCAATTTTATTTGTATAGCGCTTTTTACAATAGACCTTGTCACAAAGCAGCTTTACATTGATATATAAACAAGTGTAACAATTTAATTATATTTGTCCCTATTTGATAAGACTTACCCTCTTATCTTGTTAAGGCACGTCCTGAACAGAATCTCAATATTTTATCTACACATTCCAGACCCAGCTACCAAGCCTATCTCCGAAAACTGATTCATCTTCTAGATCACTTACATACACTCTGCCAATAAGCATTCTTAACCCAGAAGAACCAGCTTTGGTTCCCAGGACTTTTGATGGATGGTTTGTTGATTAATTTAATATTAACGGAGGAATCCATTTCCCACCATAAATAATCTTTACAAAATGTAAACATATTGTTCTTTCATGCTGCCTTTGGGTCAGCGGTGTGGTACTGGTTCTGTTCTATGAATCTGATGGTTGTGCATTCTCAATTCACCTGAGAAAACCCTCCCAAAGGGATCCATAAAGTTCTATCCCTCTTCTGCCACGCTGCCATGTATAAAAGTTATATTAGAAGGTTCAATTACTTTCTACTTACATTTGCATTGTCACCATGTGTTCAGGTAAGTCACACCCCAATTTATTTGGTGAGGTGGGGGGCAGGGGGACTTGTTGTCACAGGGACATTGGTCCAATGGACACCCAATCCAAGCCCTGCTAAGCTGCCTATATCCCTTAGCTGCTTGGACTGTACCTTGGAAGACTGTATTATGGATAAAGGGCTTCTGGTAAATGGATGGATAATAAAAGGCTCTGAAGAAACAGTTCAAGGATGTTTATTATGACCATGTGCAGATCCCACGTGCGTAATTAAGGGTTAAGGGACATGCTGTGGATTTGCTATGCAACCAATAAACTAATAACAAACAAATAACAAAACTAATGACTAATGACCAAAATGCTAAAAGTTCAAATCTTAACCTTAATTATAAATGGCTCAGGTTACAGATTTTCCTCTGTAGGTCATACAGAATATACAAATCATTTATTAAAGAACACATATTTGTAAGTAGTTCTGAATACCATACACGAGCAAAAGTTTGTGGACACCCAAAATTACAACAAAAATAAGATTATGTTCATCGGGAAGTCCTCTTTTGCTTCTACAACAATTTTCATTCTTCTGAGAGGCTTTCCAATAGATTCTGGAACATGACTGTGAGGTCAGACTCGAGCAAGATGTTGCAGCTCTTGTTCACAGCAGACAATCACAAAGGTGTGTGATGGAGTTAAGGTCAAGTTCCCACCAAGGCAGGCAAATAATTTCTTTATGGACTTTGTTTAAAGACGGAGGACAGTGCAGACAACTGGTGGACTGAGCTGAAAACCTGTAAACGCATATAATGGGTGTCAGTTTAACTTTTATACTCTAAATGTTTCTCTTTAACGATTCCTTGCTTGCATGATTCATATTATCAAAGGCTGGCTGAAATAACAGATATCACTAATTAGAAAGGATGTCTACAGACTTGTGACATTACAGTTAATGTAGCACCATAAACGTGTAAAAGTTTAAGCAAAGCTTCCACTAGTGTTCACATTTGGGATGTTTTGGCTGCCATGCGCGCTCTCGAAGAGCTCCATCAGGAAGGCTTTAATCCGCTCCAGGGGATCCAGTTGGCTGCTCGACCCACGTGATCTCCCGTATAAAAGTTTAGGTCTAAAGCAGGGCCATGTGTTGATTGCAACGGGTTAAAGGCTCGCGCACAGAGCGCATTCCGAGGCGCCTTGGACAGACCGAGATGAAGCGCAAACCTGAGCAGAGCAGGACCTGAGCTTCTTCGGTGCATCCTGTCATTATGGATACTTTAATCTGACAAGAGGCTCAGTCTGCAGCTCAATCTGAATCTTAACTCTGCCTCCGTGGAAACTTGGGACCATGTCATGACGCGCAGGCTTTATCTGGGAGACCAGTATTGCTCGGGTCATCTTGTACCAAGTGGACGGTTTACCTGGTGCGTTTTTGCCAACGTTTGCGCTCGTCACCAAGACATGGAGACCATCAAAGAAAACGAATGATTTTTGCTTCTGATCGCGTCCTGCTGCGAGTCGCTCGTACATCCTCGCATGGAAGAACTAAACGCGTCCCTGCACGCAGACTGGACGTTACAACTTGATCTCTTTAGCTTTTGTCCGCGCACATTTTATTCTAAGCTCGTTCTGCGTGTTTAATATTTAGCAACCATCCCAAAGATCATTTCGCATGGTGCATCCTTAGAAAGAACGTGCTAAACTGGAACCATCTGGATTTAGTTCATACACTCAAGTCTAATACGAACTTCTTACTGGATCACATAATTTATAACTATATTACAATATAATTATATTGTGTATCCTGACTGGGACTGAAACAAACTAATATAAGCCGAAACACATCATCATACACAGTGGATGCTTCAGCTTAACGTGCTTCCCATTAACTTTAAATTTCTTACCCCATCTGGAAAAGCCCGATCCTTTTCGAACCCAAACGCAGGGCTCATTCATCTCGCCAGAGTGGATGTTCCAACTTGATCTCTAGTTCAGATCTAATTTGGGACCTGACCGTAACACTTACTGGTGATTTAGAAAGCTCTTCTGGCTGGAAAGAATGAGAAGGTTGCTGTTGAAGGTGTTCTGTCTGCTAGGCTGTGCGCTCTCGGTCAGCAGCACGCCTGCACCAGACATCGAAGCGCACACCAGCGCGTCCCGGGACTCGTGCGCTTCTTGCGCTCCGGCGCAGCCCGCAGATTCAGATCGCATGGACGCTGTATTCGTGGAGGCCGTGAAGAGGCACATCCTGAGCCGGCTGCAGATGAGGGAGAGACCCAACATCACCCAGTCCGTCCCGAAAGCGGCCATGGTGACTGCGCTGCGCAAGCTGCACGCCGGCAAGGTGCGCGCGGACGGCAGGCTGGAGATCCCAGACCTGGACGGGCACGCGAGCAACGCCAATGACGTCGAGGAAGAGACGTCAGAGATCATCAGCTTTGCCGAGACAGGTGGGTGTAGGTGCGCTTTTCGTATAGATCCAACAAAATACGAACGCACGTGCCGCAGGTTTATGGTTTATTTATAGTGCATATAATGGAAAGCATTAGGGGTTTGTGCTGCTTCCTGATGGTTTGTAGTGAGTAAATATAGCAACCCAAAGGCAGTGGTTTAACGAAACAAATGCTGTTCTTGTAGATCCAACAAAAGCTAACGATGGCCTAAGACTTTTGCACATTACTGAGCGTTAATGGAAAACCAGTGCAGGATTCTACTGGTTACCTGATTTCACTGTGCACGTTCAGTTCTAGAAAAGCTATAGTTTAAATGACCTAATGAGATTCGTATAGATTCAACACAATTCTCACACTTTTCACTAATTAATAGTTTATTCATATTGCAACAAAAATGCAAAGCATTAAAGATTGCCATTGGTCCTGATGGTTTAGCACAGCGGATATAATATGTTATCCACTCAGGTAAAGGACATCATTTAAAAGTTTTGATTTAATTGTCCTGGTGTCTTTTCTGCAGCCCCATCAATATGAACAAGTGACGCCTATTTAAAATTTATTTATAGTATTTAGTTTTAGTATGGTTTCTAATGGCTCTTACAAGATTCTTTGAATCTTAAACCTAATAATGGCCCTATAGATCTTACACCACACACACACACACACACACACACACACACACACACACACACACACACACACACACACACACACACTTAGGGTTTATGCTCCAGATTTTGTAAGGCATTTATAGTTCCAAAATTAGGGGATGCTTAGAGGATGATGGATGCTGATCTTAATGGTTTGCAGTAGTGCATATGTGACACAGGTTTATCCAGTCTACCAGTCGTAAAGGTGTTTTATGTTGCCCACAATACCAGCTGAAATGTTGAACAGGTTCCCTGTGTCTGATTCTCCAGGCTTAATGATTAATGACACCAAACAGAATCTAATGGGACAGTGTAAGTAGTTATGACCAAAATAATACACACCATTGCATGCATCTACAGGTTTCTGCTGGTTTTGTAATGCATATTAATGCTATTTTGTGTTTCACATCACTATTTAAAGTTTCAACATGTGACATGTGGTTCTACAAGATATTAATGATGATGAGCTGTTGGTCTGTGGTGAATCTGTGGTTCTTATGCACTTCAGGATGCCAACCTGGAAAAAGCAATGCCCATGATCTGTAAAGGTTCAACAATTCAGTTCACGCCCTGGACCTGAAACTAAATCAAGAATGGAAGCAGTCTTGGAACCCATTAAGACCATTAGTTCCTGATGGGGAAAATGTGTGAACGATTAGGCCACTTCCCGCTATTGGAAAACCTGCAAAACTTACTATTTTTAACCAACATTGTACAGATTTCGGTTGTATTCTAGACTGGTGTTTTGCTAAATGTGTGGGATCAGTACGAACCAAACATTCCCATGGGTATTTGTTGGCACGAGCTAGCTATAAACAATGTGTGTGAGCGTGCATGTGCGTGTGTGTGACTGGTTTGGTTTTCCTGCCTCCTTCATCCACTATAAACAGTGTGCTGCAGTGGAGCACAGCAAATATTACACAGCAAAGATCACCACAGACACTTCAGACACAATCAGAAACGGTCTCCATGCGCAGTAAGACTCGTTAAGCCTGGGTTTAGCGGATGATGTAAGTCCTCTTTGTACATTCCCTGGGTGGAGATCTGTTACCTTGAAATTCTCAGCGCATCCGTCGTGTTGTGAAACTGGAACGGTGGGATGAACAGGGGCTGGGCAACAGCAATTATAGATACTATAATGAATCTTCTGAAGACCTCTTGTAATGAGTAGTTGTGAGTATTATCAGTACATTTAAATTGAGAGCATTTAGTCAGTGTTCTTACCAAGTACAGCTCATAGAAGCACTTTGTATTCTCATTACTAGATGTTTCCTCATGATAGCACCAAGAGCCTACAGCCCAAAAAGCTATCTCATCGCTCACTCTGTTATGCAAAGCTCAGTTGTTATAGCTCTGAATTACTAATTGGAAGGTTGTGAGTTTAAATCCACCAAGCTACCACTGTTGGGCCCTTACGCAAGGCTCTTGACCTATAACATCTTCTACAGGTATGGGATCTCCATAGATAAACAGTGTCAGTATTATGGGTTGTCCTGAACATGTCTCAATATGACACTCTGCTCTGTTATGCAAAAGTACAGGCGCTTACCTTATGTTCTCCAAATCCAAAGATAACACAGCCACTCCAGAACAAACATGGTGAGACTGTGGTGGTGCAGTGGTCTAAGTGACAGACTCTTCACCACAATGTCAGGGGTTCATGCCGCAACTCTGTCAAGCTACCACTGTTGGGCATTTGACCAAGGTTCTTAACCACAGTTGATTGGATTGTAGATTGGAGCTATGGATGAGTTGCAATTCACTATGGATAATGAAGTTGTAAATTCGACAGTTCTGAGTCTTGAATACAAAACATTTTGACTCAGCCTGCATTAACTGAACAAGGATCATGGTCCAGAGCAAACAAAGCTATTTATTCGTTTTTAGTCACATGCAGACTTTATCAATGAGTGGTTGTGGTACCAACTGTGTACAGAACTTACCTCCTCTTTGTGAAAATATTGAGTTTATTTAAACCCAGGATTTCTGGTCTTAAATGTAAAAGCAGCGATGATTTCGCTAAGAAATCATAACATAACAATGGAAACCAAAATGAAGCTAAGGGAGATCAGGTGTAGATCAGGTGTTGGGGGCTCAAGAACTAGATCCTTAGACTAACTGCGTTGGACATCTGGTCATGTGTACCCACTCTATCTAGGGGACTTATCGTACTGAGAAAAGTCTCGACAATTGTGTCTCGCTCCAGTCAGCCTCGAGTCTGGTAGAGCATGTGGTACATAGCGTTGTTTTATCACTGTTATTAAACCTACCGCTGTGTAGCAAGGATTAGCTCTTTAGTCGACCCTCTTGAGTTCATGTAGCTAAACTGTCAGTCACGGTCTCCAGGTGGCCGGGGGCCGTTGTGTACAGAGATGTTGAGTAATGACATGGAGATTACTTCTCCGTGCCGTAAGAGCCCGAGCAGGTGGAGGCATGCTGAGGGGGCCCACCCAGGTATTGTCCTGCCCTCTCTGTAGTGGCCAGGCTTAACTTCTGACCTCTTAGATTGTGTCTTTCTGTGCTAATTGTATAATTTGCGTTAAGTGACAGCGGTTTTATGGAGAGGAAGTTGGAAATTTTAGGGGGATTGTAGCAGGAGCAAGACTGTTTTTGGCAGATGCCGGATTGCACGTCATGTAACAACCCGCCTTAGAAAACCACACACTCCGCTTTGAGACATTTTCAATCCTGCTACGTTGTGGTACTGTACACTCAAGAGTTTTCCTGCAACATAGTGAAACTCTGTGTTGATGTGTTATAATGTAGGTGATACAAATGGGCCATGAATTACCCAGATGGTAAATCATCACTCTCTGTAGAGCCTTTAGAGCTGAGAAAAACCAGTGGTTCACTAAACGTTTAGCTGTCAGGGTTGAGTTGTATAAATCTTTAAATCCACTGGATGACGTATATATGCATGTATACTACAGAACAAATTACAGGTCATGGTTTTCGTTTAATAGCAGGTTACACAATTAAACCTTACAGTTGGGTTAGGTGATTTTTAAGACGAATGTTGGGCGACATTTTACACAGGAGGAACATTTCTGATATCTGACACATGACAACATTTCTGACACCCAGGCTCTTAAAAAAGTGAAGAAACCCAATGATATGGACCACCAGGATTCAACCAATTTGTCCATACTTGCCTGTTTTACTCAGTGTTTTACACATTGACAGGACATGAAGGCCTTGATGGACATGACATGTTGATTTTTTTAATTCACTTGTAGTCTTCTATATATATTTTTTCTATGATATTTTTTGGCTGGAATAAATACATCATATTTCTGCCATAGTTCCACATCTGCCATACATCACAGCCCCTGGTGAGCACACAGACGTAACACAGCCTGTACCAGAAGCCTACGCTGAGATGCTCCTGACAGGGAGTCGGCTATTCAGACACAATATTCAGACTCAACCCAAGACCAACACTGAAAGACCTCAGAACTTCTAAGCAGTTTAATAGAGATGTAAACCAGGAACACCACAGCATTTCCCTTAAATGAGGAAAGGTTTCACATTCAGCAGAAATGACAGACATTTATATTATAACAGTATAGTATATCAGTATATTAGTATTAGGATAGTTTGGAGGATGACTGTAATAAAAAGCCACTTCCCAAACAGTTATCAAACAGTTATATCCTGACTGAAGCCATGTGTTGAATGTCTGGCTGTTTCTTTAGCCATCACACGGCTCATTGTGCCCTCTCTGAGGCGCTGTAAGATCTAGGTCTCTGCAGCTTTCATCGCTAGGCCTTTGAACCTTTGTGTTAATAAGCTTCCTCTCATCTCCACCCTAACTCACGGCCAACTGCAGTATCACGGCTCACTGTCATCGGACACACAAGCCAGAGCAGCATCACTGTGGCCCCTTTTACCGAGAGGGAACTGTGGGAGTTCACGCTTTTCCTGGGCTTAATTGAGCTGCATCCTGAAAAGACTTTTACAGAGATGTTAATATCTTTGAATTGGAGAAACAGGCAACGAGAAGAAGTTCATGTGGGTGAGCGAGGACAGCCAGAATGAACAGAGCGAGAGAGAGAAAAAGATAGAAGTGGCGGTGGAAAGGACTGTGACGGCTCCGCCCACCCACATTGCCGTTTAACGTGAAACACTAACACCATTTGATCGCTTTAGGTTAAAGTGTTCCCAGTTAGGGAGCCCATTCATTGCAATGTGAACAATCTGCTGCCCTCTCAGCATGTTAATGTCCCCAGCCTTCTGTCCAGACCCGGCTATTATTCTATAGTGACACAGCTTCAGGTTGGAAAAAAACCCTCTACTGGCTACACAGAGGCTGCACCTGCTGTTTTAGCTGTGTTTTATGATATTTCAATTAGGGCTGTGCAATATATCATTGGGTAGCTCTTATCGCCGTATTGTTTCGATTCCTCACAAAATATGAAATACTTCTAGCCTTTTTCGGTGAGCTGATCAGTCTAAAAGGGACAGACTGACTGACTGACTGATTGACTGATGTCGCCTGGTCATCGAAACGCATGGTTTTAAGTGGTTATTATGAAACAGTAACAAAAGCAATCTGGTTAATATGTCAGAACGTAACAAGTAAATGTATTATTAATAACGTGTAATAAATCATTCTTTGGCAATGCGATGTAGCCCCTACTCCTCCAGTCCCATATAAAAGCCACCAAGCTGAAACCAGTTTATACTTTTTGAGTTCAGACACCTCACTGCCAGTGAATGCACAGAACAAAACATCTTATTGTTAATTACATGTATATGAGACAGAGTTTTATTTATTATTACATGTATATGAGACAGAGTTTTATTTATTATTACATGTATATGAGACTGATTTTTATTTCCTATTATAATTCCTATGACCTTGGATGCTAAATAGAACAGATGTTGGCCAGAGCGATGTTAAACAGTGCATACCAGATTGACCAGATTAAGTGTGGTGAACTTCATCTTTGTACACAATTTATCCACTGTTAAGACACCTAATAAACCATACTGACCGCAAACCTTGTAATTATATATACCTTAAACTTTTATATAACACAAATAGCTACGAACTGGCTTGTGTTATGATTTCATCTGTTAACTATTGCGTCTCTAGGAATTGTATCGTAATTCTTATGATTAAGCGACCTGATCAGTCAGACCATTAAGAAGCAAGAAAGTGGAATCTGCATATAGACTCCAGGGGAAATTATTTATGCTGATCTTCACTTCAGTCTTTATTATATTGTATTTTTTTTCCTTATTTTTTGTTTGCATTCTAATAAATGAGGATTAATTGTATATGGTCACTGCTGAAAAATAAAACTTTTGGATGAAGTACGTTTAATTATTAGGTTCTGTGAGAAATTTGGTTACTTGGTGATACTTTTCCTGATGTATTGTCCCTCATAAAACAATCGTTTTACAGTTTTAATAAAAAAATACTACAAATCGTATCCCTTTAGCTCACATGTGCTATATGTTTCTTTGTTCATATTATGCAGCATATCATATTTTGTCGTTCTTTCCTATTTTTCAGATGATTTGCTGTCATCCAAGTCCAGCCTTTTTTTCGTAATCTCCAACGAGGGCAACCAGAACCTGTATGTGTCCCAGGCAAACCTGTGGCTGTACTTTAAACTCTTGCCTGGCCTATCTGAGAAGGGCCTTCGAAGGAAGGTCATGGTTAAACTGTACTACCAGGAGCCGGGCCTGGGCAGCAAGTGGAACCTGATAGAGAAGCGCGTGGAGCTGAAACGCAGCGGCTGGCACACGTTCCCTCTGACCGACGCTGTGCAGCTGGTGTTCTCCAAAGGCAGCCGGCGGCAGAACCTGGACGTGCGCTGCGAGCGCTGCGAGGAGGCAGGAGTCGTGCCTGTGCTGGTGAACTCAGCTGACGAGTCCCACCGGCCGTTTTTGGTGGTGCAGGCACGTGCCTCTGACAGCAAGCACCGCATACGCAAGCGTGGCCTGGAGTGTGACGGGACCAGCGGCCTGTGCTGTCGGCAGCAGTTCTACATTGACTTCCGCCTCATTGGCTGGAACGACTGGATCATCGCACCCTCGGGGTACTTCGGCAACTATTGCGAGGGGAGCTGCCCGGCGTACATGGCCGGAGTCCCGGGCTCGGCGTCGTCGTTCCACACGGCCGTCGTGAACCAGTACCGCATGCGGGGAATGACACCGGGCTCGATGAACTCCTGCTGCATCCCCACCAAACTCAGCACCATGTCCATGTTGTACTTCGACGACGAGTACAACATAGTCAAGCGGGACGTGCCCAACATGATCGTGGAGGAGTGCGGATGCGCCTGAGCAGGGATTCAGGACCACTGACTTTAAAAATATATAGTAAGAAAGCAATATTTATGAACAGTTGGGCGCACAGCCATCATGTCCATATTTCCATGCATGCACAGACCTTTGTACATATATTTATGTTGGTTAATATCTTGCCGGTTAACGTCGCAAAGCCAGACGTGATCTTCTAATGAGAGCACACGACTGTAGAACCATTTGAGGGAACGTGGAAGAGAAGGAAAGTTTTTTGGACTCATTGCTTCTGGAAGATAAAGCTCAGGGGTGTTTCTAGACTAAATATAGTACTGGGGCAAATACAGAATTTATAGGGGGGAAGCTGTACCCACAACTGTGTGTAACAATAAGCATGTTAAACACTTTTAATTAAATCGATTAAGGGATTTAACAGTAAAGTGGCCTTTATTTTTCATTTTACTGGGACAGGTGCCTCTGTACTGTAATGTGGGTCTGATGACGCCCCTGGTACTGAAACTGCAGATGGGAAATTAGGCAGTCTATTTCCACACCTCTGCTCCTCTGGTTCTGAAGTGGACTTTGGGGTAGGGGAGGAAAAGCCAGTGAGCATAGACTTGTTAATGCCCTTTAATCCAGACGTGTAGTCACGTTACGAGATCACGTCTGGTTCAGAGAGACGATTTCTTGGTGTTTGGTTGATATGGGATTCAGTCTTATTTAATGAGCACAGGTTTGTCTACGTCAAAGGGATGAGAAACATTTTCAAGAGTAAGGTTTTCCTTGGACTTTCCCAACTATGCCTCTTTCACTGAACACAAAAGCACTGATCAAGTCCCCACTCACTTCCTTCAACAGCAGCACTTCCCTTAACCACTCTAGTGATAACCAATCCATTTAAGAAGCCACATCAAGCAGCGTTCGTACGTCAGGCTCAAGCTAATGGATGTCATGATGTCCCATCAGCATCAGAAATCTTGAGCAAGGCCTTCTCCTGTCCAATCTTTTCTTATTCATATCTATAAACCAGGGACTCGCATGGTCTTTCTGTTACAGTATGACTGAAAGCTCTTGTAAAAGTACTTACCAGTAGCATCTCACATTTCTTCTCTCACGTTGCCATATTTTCCAGTTGACTTGCAAAAAAAGCGCATTTGATAGCACTTGCTAATTGAATTTGCCTTTTAAGGGCACCAAGGGGCACGCCTGTGCTCGCCCAGACTCCTTTCTCAAATAAGTGCCGCATGAACTATGCAATGTACATAGAGCTCGGACCCACCTCCTGAACAACCTGAACCATAGCTACTAGCCGTATGCTATTTTCAATACTTGAAACGTCTTTTGCTATCTTCTCCGAGCGAATGGTTGTTACAATGTTTGCACTGAAAAAAAAGGTGGATTAGTAGAAAAAAAAGAAAAGACATGCCATTGAAATAATTATTTTTATAGAAGAAAAACTGAGTTCTGTTCAAATGTATTATACTGCATCATGGAACCAAAGAGGCCAAGATTTTCTTTAGCTATTATAAGATGGCAAAGCGGTCATTATTACATCGTTATGTAAAATACTTTGTTGATCATGTAAGAGGCCTAAACACTGTATCAGGGTACCATATTACAGATTCCATATTCAGCTCAACTTTCTTTTTTATTTTGTACAGTAGACAAATTGAATATTTCATATTTTTTCATCGACTTTAATATTTTCGGTTTCTATTTAATACTTGTAGCTGAATTTCCAGAAGCATTTAGAATCAAATACATGCCATGTCTGTACAGCGTATGTAAAATAAAGAATGCTTTTACATATTTTGTTCTTTGTAACTGTTATGAAATAAATTCCATAAATCCTTATTCTACATTCCGGCTCGACCTTGTTTTGTAATGTTGTGTTTTCTATACAGTGGCAGTCTACATGTTTGAGATCTACGTCTTAAAGGTTTTTCTTTAAAACATCCCGTTTTGCTCAGTGTCATGATGCGGTCTGAAAACGTTCCCAGAACTGACTGAGCGCAGGGTGAAGTACAAGCCCATGTCCTCCTGGAATGTGGAGGAAATGCTGTTTCCAGACGCTGACTGTTACCTGCAATCCAAAGGAGCCACTTTTAAAAATGTATTATGCAGGTAATCCCCATTTCACAATAGTCCAGTTCATGTTTCTTTTTTCGACTTTACGATATGAATCACATTCAGCAGAAACCATTTTGAAATGTAGATGCATTCAGTCAGCTTAACCAAAAAACATGATGTGAATTCAATTAGCCTATTAAACTGTCAACCATACAATCCAAACAAATGTGGGTTGGAGGCCTCGCTCACAAACCCAACAGTGGCAGCTTGGCAGTGATGGGACTTGAACCCTGGACATTCTGGTCAATGTTCAAGTTTAACCACTGCACCTTAATACTTAAGAGAGAAAGGTTATTTTCTTTGTAGTTTTTATTTATTAAGATTTCAGCCGTTTTTGCTCCCTTATTTGGTCCTGTCCAATTTCCTAATCTCTCGACATTCCCCACCATATGCGTGACCCTTTCACTACAGATGGGACACACGCCAGTGCTTCTGTATGGCTGGGGTTTATTTTCTGGCAAGGGATGGATTTCCATGAAATGAATTAGCCAGGTTGTCCTCAGCTGAGTTTAGGTCAGGTGACGGTCAATGACAATCAGCCTTCTTTGATCTTCTTTGGTCTTCAAGTAGTTGTCCGAAAATCTTTGAAGTGCGTTTTATCTAGTTGTTCCCATTGCTTAGCTGTTGCCTTATATAATTCAATTTTGTTTCATCTTAGTATTCTTCACCCAACGCTGAGAATATACTTCAACTTGACAACATCACAAAATCAACACCTGACAAGTTCACAATAGTTCTACAAAAAAAATTCTCAGTTCAGTTGGTCTTAATACTTGTGGTGTTAAGCAGAACACTATTAACGCCTAACAAATGTATTTTGGTTTCCGATTGCCATCATCTTAATGTGATACATTATAAGAAATGATAAGAAACAATATCTAAAAATCAAAATCCAGCTTAAAAGGTTTTAGTGTACCAGCAGCCGATTCAAGACTCAAGATACACCCTTGGCTTGACTTTATTTCAAAGAGTGTTTTTGTAGGATCACAATGAACAGTAGTTGAGCAAAAACACTACAGAGGTCTGTAAACATACAAGCAATGCCTCAGAAAATGTGGTGTCATGTACATCTTACATACATAACCTGGAATCACAATGTTAATTACTGCAAACACCAAACCTCAAGGACACAAAGGCTTGTTCTTAACAATTCATTTCCAGACCACAAAGGGTTGTGTAACTGGTAAGAGCAATTACTGTGTGAGTTCTGTATTTGTCGTGTGTCTGAAACACCCAAAGGTTAAATCACCAGACTAGACTTTTTAAAATGAACAGTAAGACTAGTACGATTGTTTTACTATCTATACTGCTCACAAAAATAGTGATAAATGAAATATTTCCTAATTTAGTGTGATAATGAAATGTCCTCTAAGTTTTGTGAGCAGTGTATTAGATCTGCAGAATTGATTCAGTTAACTAAAACAATCATTCTGATCTGCTGCCCTTTTACTAAAAAACGCTACATTTATTTAAGTATTTCTACACTATTTTAGCGGTAGAACTTGCAGAACGTTTGGGTAACATCGTAGGGTTTGAATGAATTC
>JAUZSU010000277.1:13691-34850 GCA_034780255.1 Parotocinclus maculicauda
ATTTAATAGGATTTGTTTCGGTACTTTAGGATTTGGTCCGAATAAGCGGCTGGTCCCATTAACCGGTGGTCCAATTAACCTGAATCGACTGTATATTGTTGCCAGTACCTGTATACTTACCAGTATATTTCTGGGTTCATTCTGTACAACCCTCTTTGTTTTGTATTGACTGTGCTGTACTGTGAATACTGCTACTGGCTGCTAAATTTCCTTCGGGATCTATAATATATCCATCCATCCATCCATAAGTGTGACCATAGAGTGTTGCAATTATCTATGTGAATCAAGCATTTTGCTAACACTTTATGTCACTCTTACTTTCCTTGGATGCTCTGTCTGGCCAAACAAGAACAGTATGTCCTTACCTGCTGCCCACAGAGAGCTGTTAGATAATGAAGCCTTCTCACCCTTCTCATGCAACCATTCATGGATGACTGTTGAAAGGATGTGCCCAAAACGCTGGTGCAGAGCTTCTTGGAATGAACTGAGATTGCATGAGTTGTTAAGACATAATGTTGAACCACTAACTATAACTCAGCCATGAAGCACTCTCATGGGCTGCTGCCTTCGTAGCATGGTGGGCAAACAACTTGTGGTGTTCTCTGTGGAGAACTGCTAATGTGTGTTGCCAGGGTTAGTGTTCCTGTCACCGAGCCACCACTTTGTCCTGCCATTTTCGTTGTGTTCTCTAAGTTCCAAAGTGCTTGCTTGATGCCTGTCTTCATCAAGTGGCTGCTGCATACTAAAGCTAAATGAAAGATGTGGTGGAAGGACAAACTCCACATAGGCAGAGCTTGAGGTCACAGTCAAACCAGGGATCTCTGAAGTTGTGTGGCAACTGCTGCAACAAACATGCTGCCCTTGTATGTGTTCTAAATAAGGCAAAGTGTAGCCATACTCCTTATTATGTTATAATGTTGTATATTGCTAGGTGTGTCTGTTTTTTCAAATCAGTGACCCTTTCAACTTTGTATAACCATGCAGCTAGTGGACCAGCTTACTGCTAATGAAGTACAAAGTAAGTTGATTAAGACAAGACAGACCAAAAGTATGCTTGACTATGGACACACAGTTACAGTTCAAGCTACAGGGCGAAAAAGTCACTCCTCTCTCTAACCAAACCCACATGACTTGCTCCGCTGGTTGAATTTTCCAGTGTTAGTTTTATAAACAAACATTCAGAGTTTGTTTACATTCAAATATTCTAATCAAAATGTATTTAATCAAAGCCCTTACATGCATCCTGAATGCCGCAAAGTACATATTTACAAAGTTTTAGAGTTTCACTATTTAGCTTTCTGTGTTATTAAAAAAAAGTTTTTTGGTTTTATTGACATATTCTAAGACAAATGAGAATGAGCCCCCCATTCTACAAAGAAAAGTTTTAATTACACTTATGTTATACATACTGTATCCTTAACCATATTAAAGAGTAAAAAAACAGCTGCCTCTCATTAGTCTAAATAAAGCATCAAGTTCTCAGAAACTACATAGTATATTTTCTAATAAGGAATTAACATTGCACAGTATTTATCTGAGAATAAAAGTCAATAGGACTTTTGATTAATTGAATGAAACGGTCCTCTTTAAAATATCCAAGTATCACATTCTCAAAAATGATTGTTTAGCTCTTTCTGACCACAGAAAGACTTTATTTTTGAGCACTTCACGTATGACAATGTTTAAATATATTTTTCGCTTTGTTAAAAAGAAAATAGCATGGATCAAACCTTTTCTCAATATAATAATATATTTATTCAAACATTTATTCTGGCCAGGGTTGTGGGATGAGAAGATGTTTTTGACCTTCTATCCATTTTTTTTTCGAATTCATAGAATGCAGGCAAGAATGTTCCATAAACTGGGCATCAGTTCATCACAGAGTAGTGGTTATTCCCATTTACAAAGGTAATGGTGGGCTAGCTAACTGCTGCTTTGCCGCTCAAATTGCCCCATTACACAAGAGGCTGCATTTTGATGCAAATTAAACATATAGCAGATATGCATAGCTATTACAATATTTTACCACATTTAGCATTATTGAGCTCACCATCCTCAAGCTCATAGTAATGAATATTATTGAGTCATCAGTGCATCAACACAAGAAACACATTCTGCCTAGCCTAATAACTCACAAACCATTTAATTTATTTGATCTCTGTACAGGACATATTCACAGTGCAGACTGGAAAAGGTATGTAAACCCTTGTATAATTTTTCAATAGCAGCAAATCGGACATGTTGTTTCCAAACATAAATGTTCTTTTGTTGGTGTACAGGACGGACCCTGACATGCTCCAAAAAAATATAATCTTATTATTTCATCAGTGATTGCAGGCTGTCAAGGATCTGGTTCAACGAAGATTCCCTTAAACCATGATGCTCCATTCGCCATGCTTAAGCTTGGATGAGATCTTATGATTCATACGCAGTGCCTTTACAAACTTAATTTGATATCTTTGTGCCTGAAAGCATCTGTTGTAGTTAGTTTGATGAAACTTCAGTAATTAACGAAATCAATGAACACACACAGACACGCACATAATATCATGATGAATCATTTTATGGTTTATCTTTTTACATTCACTTACAACTACATAATTAATTCCTATGTGCTGAGTGTCCTTTATATAAATTTAAATGTTGAAAAGTCAAGGTGGCTCGGTGGATAGCACCCTTACAGTAATCCCATAGTGGAGCGGCCTGGATCCTTTCTGTGTGGAGTCTGCATGTCCTCCCCATGTCTGAATGGGTTTACTCTAGGTACTCCGGTTTCCTCCCACAGTCCAAAGACATGCGTGTTGGGTTAATTGGTGTCTCTAAAGTGGCCATTACTGTGTGTGTGTGTGTGTGTGTGTGTGTGCACCCTACGATGGTTTGGCACCCTGTCTAGGGCTGCCCTTGCGCCCAGAGTTGCTGGAAGCGGAAGACAATGAATGAATTCATGAAATTTTGACCATCTCTTGACACAGAAAACGTGTTTTTGTGTTAACTGTGTTTTGGTACATTTTTTAGTCTTGTGTTGCTGTGTTTTTAGGGAATATTTCCTAAAATCGTGTAAGAAAACTGTAGATATGAATGTCATAATGTAGGCCTGAAGCTGATTACTTGGGCGACGATCTCTAACACAACGTAACCAGTACATCTGCAGAGTTTGGCGTTTGGCGTTAATCCCTCTATTGGTGTGTAGATCAGAAAGCTGGTAGCTGGATAACAGAAGCTCAGTGATTATCCGGCACAGAACAGCGAGGTGGCTGCTTTTTTTCCATCACTCCGTCACTCGTTTATTATAGTTCTGAAATGTAAATATTTACGCTCAAAGGAAGGTCGAGTGGCCTTTAACTTTTTCGTTTAAAATCCATCCAAACAAACACGTGAAGCAGTTTAGAGCGTCAGCGTGCTTATTAAGCCTCCCAGAGCATACGTGCAAAAGGTCCGCCACCAGGAATGTTTACGAACATTTTGACTAATCCAGTTTGGATGGAGTCATCCAACAGCCATCAGCATGCACGCCTCAGAGAAGCTTCAGGACATAAAAAGGGGTTATGACTGAATGGAAACATGTTTCAGAGTCCATACTGGTGGCACCATGCCCAACAGACAGGGCACTAAGATACTGCCCTGTCTATCATTTATTTACTCTATTCTTTTTTTTTGTATCTCACAATTCAAGAACTGTAGCACTTTAGAAATGTCACACATTTTTCTAGACATGTACCAGAACCTCAAAAGAGCACCACGCCCCTCCTGCTGTATACACTGATTCCAGTGAGCTCTAAACTCCGGCTGATAATCATCTGCTGGCTTGTTTCCCACGCTGGCTAGCCAACAGCAAAGTGACAGTAGCAACCTTACACTCGATAAACAAGCACTCTGTCCTGGTCCAAAGTGGAGTGCTCCCCCCCCGCCTCCCCACCCCAGGAACACTGTGCAAGATGAGCGCAGCCCATCAGTCAAAAAGAGTTACGTTTACATGCACCTAATCATCCGAAAATGATCGGATTTCGACAGTAATCTGATTATTTAAGATGTCACGTAAAGAGCAATCTGCCATCTAGAAATGTTAAGAAATCCGATAAAGAGAGCTCGATTTTACTCCAGTAATCAGATTACTCGTAGCATGCATACCTGTGGTTACCCAATTATAATCCGTGCTTTCAGTGTGTTCATGCTTTCATCCACGGGTTGCCAGGTCAGCATATTTCTAGTTTTATTTGGCTTTTTTTTCCATTGACTTTGGCTGTTTTATTCTCGATGGATCTGGCAACCCCAAAATTAAACCTAACACAGCATTAAAGGCAGCAAAAGGCCTATCAAACTTTTTAGGGAGACTCAGAAGTGCAGGTAATACGCAAGAAAATGAATCGTTTGATTATTTAAGGTTAAAGTTTGAAGTTTATGTCACATATTTCTATAAGATTATTGGCTGGTTATGAAGTAAAAATCTGATTAGTATCAGAGTGATGTAACCCCAGAGATTCCCCATTATCTGATAAACGCACTGTTTGTCCTGCTGGAGAGACTGTTCTTCAGTCTTCTTGGTTCTGGCATTAAAATTCCACTGGTTTGTTAGCGTAAAGTCGCTTAAAAAATAATGTTTTGAATGTCAAAACAAATTTTAAAAAATTACTGGTGTGACAGGTCAGACATTTACCTTTACATTTATGGCATTTGGCAGATGCCCTTATTCAGAGAGACTTACAACTGATAAAGTTCTTACAATTCAAGCAATTTTGGGCTAAGGGCCTTGCTTAAGGACCCATGTGTGGCAGCTTGGCAGAGGTGGGATTTGAACCCTAGACCATTAGGCCCAGAGTCCCCTAAGACTATGGTAAATGAACTTTGGCTGCAAGTATCATGGTGTAGATTCTTAACACAACTGGCGTTCTTAAAGTTCCATCGTTTGTAAATCTTTAAGGTCAGTAGTTATGAGGATACACACACCCAATTAGTAATTTAGAACTTTTGCCACTGTTTACCATACAAAAAAACCACAGAACTAAAATCCCAGTACAGTTTGGTTGGTTCTGCCAACAAAAGCAACACTGTGCTGCCGTTTCATTCATTTACTTATCTTCAGTAAAGGCTTTACCCTGGTAAGGATCACAGTGGCTCTGAAGCTTATCCTGTGAACACTAGGTGGAGGCCAGGAATACACTCTGGTCAGGGCAACAGTCCAACCCAACGATCCACACACTCACTCACTGACACCTAGGGGCAATTCAGAACAGCCACTTCAGGATTTTTTGGGAGCTGGAAAGAAACTGGAGCACCTGGAAGAAACCCACAGGGAAGAACATGCCAAAATATACAAAAGACAGTTACCAGAGGTGAGAGCTGAACCAGGATAGCTGGATCTGTGGGGCACTTACAGTAGCTGCCGTGCCACCATGCTGTCTCAATACAATGGTGTGAAAAAGTGTTTGCCCCCTTTCTCAGTTCCTGTTTTTTTTTTTTGCATTTGTCACACTTAAGTGTTTCGGAACATCAAACCAATTTAAATAGTAGTCAAAGACAACACGAGTTAACACAAAAACAATGATCCAAAACACACCAACAAGTCCACCTTTAAATGGCTAAAGAAAAACAAAATAAAGACTTTGGAGTGGCCTAGTCAAAGTCCTGAACTAAATCCTATTGAGATGCTGTGGTATGACCTTAAAAAGGTCGTTCATGCTCGAAAACCCTCTAATGTCACTGAATTAGAACAATTCTGCAAAGATGAGTGGGTTAAAATTCCTCCAGAACGCTGTAAAAGACCCATTGCAAGTTATCGCAAACGCTTGGTTGCAGTTTGGGCTGCTAAGGGTGGCCCAACCAGTTATTAGGTTTAGGGGGCAATCACTTTTTCACACAGGACCATATAGGTTTGGTTTTTTTTCTCCCTTAATAATAAACACCTTCATTTACAAATTGCATTTTGTGTTTACTTGTGTTGTCGGTCACTTGATGGATCATCGATCTCCACACATTTCTGTCCTTCATCGATGTGATCCATGAAGTATTTCAGGATAGCGGAGCAGTTTGACGTTGCTTTCTCCACCCATCCCCATCTATCCGGGCTTGGAACCGGCGTGCAGCTGTTTCCAGTTACACGACTGGGGTGCTTTGCTTACACAAACTAACACGCATGTCTTTGGACTGTGGGAGGAAACCGGAGTACCCGGAGTAAACCCACACAGGCACGTAGAGGACATGCAGACTCCACACAGAAAGGACCCAAACACTTTTTCACAACACTGTACACGCTGCATGTTATTTAATTCAACCATAAAAACATAAGTGAGGTCAGGGAATGTTGTTATAACTAATGAGTTTTTGTTCTTAAATCCAATCAAATCCAATCTAATCCAATCACGTTTGACCATATGACATCCAGCAAACCTTTTCTTTATTGGACTTGCTTTGAACAGTCACATTGGTATGTCGATGCAGGAAAGGACCTATCCAAAACAATGAACTATTCTTTATCTATTTTGGAATATTAAGTAATTAATAATATTGATTCATAAAGTGATTAATAGTAAGTGCTGGTAAATGTACTTTCCTTTTTTGGGGGTGGATGCTAGGATGAATATGAGTAAGGGTTCCCAGGAAAATCAGCAAGTCCCAACAAATGCTGGTATTTCTCAATTGGTGCAACAGTGACTTCTTATTCTATCCTACATGTGCTATTTGTCATATTTTGGGTAAATCGCATTACTAATGTGTTTGTGAACTATCTTTGTTAATTTTATTTTCAGTGACAAAATAAAAAAAATAAATAACGAACCCAGACGGAAATGTCGGATGGCTCAGCATGAAGTTCTGTCTTAGGCAGATATGTAAATTATTACAGTTGTGGTCTGTTTAGATACTGGGTCATAGCACAAGATGTAGTAAATGTGCTCTCAGAGGCTACTTTTGGATAATGTAAAATGGTGGGTAATATAACAAGGCTCTCAGAGGCTAATTTGGGTTATGTAAGCAAGATCGCCAAATGCTAGATATGACTATGACACACTTAAAGACATTTGCCCAGTTGACAGACTTTGAGAGGGAGTGCATCATTGAACTGAGAGAAGCAGGATAGAACAACAAATTCAACAAATTAATATTAGTTAAATAATAGTTATAGCTAATGGATGGATGGATTAACCGTACATTTACATTTACAGCATTTAGCAGACGCCCCTATCCAGAGTGACTTACAACTGATACAGTTTTACAATCCAAGCAATTGTGGGTTAAGGGTCTTGCTCAGAGACTCAACTGTGGCAGCTTGGCAGAGGTGGGATTTGAACCCGGGACCTTCTGGTTCAAAGTCCATTACCTTAACCACTAGGCTACCACAGTTCCAGTGATTGAAGGCCCAACCTAAATAATGTGTCTTTAAGTTCACATCTGTGTATGATGTGGGTGGAAAAGCAGCAGGATTTGAGAGCACATTCAGGCGGATTGCTGTCAGTGATCTCATATGATGTCATTTACTTGAGTGCTGCATCGGTTCCAGTGTAGTGCCTAGTGTCAGTCGTGTATTCTTTGCCACAGCCCATGCATGAACAAATAAAAAAGAGTGCTAAGCGGCAGGTTTCTATTGCACCATATGTAGAGCAACCATCTGACTCTGTGGAAAGAAAAGCATCAGGTTTGATTAGAAGTCCTGGAAAAACCCATCTGCAAAGGAATTTGAAGCTGTTGGTGCTAAATGAATCAGTTAGACCTGGCACTGCCCTGGAGTTGACATCTTTAAGTAGACTTGTTCCATATTGCATATTCATTAGAACGTAAGCCATGTCAGCACATTTTCCCTGTTAGTGTGTGTGTTTTTAATAAACGCAACGCACGATTAGGATTTATAGCTCTGTACATCACTGGAACTTCGACTCAGTGTTTTGACCTTTTTATGTGTTTTTCTTATTTGTTGGAGACGTGTCGGCTTTAAAGATTGGAAGGAGGGTAAAATGCCCCATAATAAACCCCCTCCCCACGCCCCCTCAATAATTCCTGCGTCTTTGTGATTGCAATTTATGACCGATGTTTTTCTTGCAGTCTGTTAGATTTGGCTGAAATTCTCATTTTTAACCGGTTATGGTTGTGTTTTGTGGCGGGAGGAAGGCGGGGTTGCTTTTTTCTTCTTCCAGAGAGCTGAGAGACCTGTAGTGTGCGTGTTCTAGCTATTTTGTTGCTGGATTGATCAACTTTTCATAGTCATTTTGCAAGATATTTTTAAAAATGCATGTAGCGGGAAATTTAGCTACTTTTCTTGTACAAATCCTAACAGAAAAATTGCCAGAACTGCCCGTAAGCGAGATGCTCCCTGTCTGCGTCTCGTCTGCTATGGAACACGGAGAAGCATATCTAATAGCGCATAGCATAATTTTGTGATTTTAATGCATTCATCAATATGTGTTATTTAAATAGTGTTAATTCATAGTGTTATTCTTTTATAATATGCATATTGGTTAGTTTGGGGTCGGCACGGTGACTCGGTGGGAAGGTACTGGGTTCAATCCCAGGGTGGAGCGGCCTGCGTGGGTTTACTCCGGGTATTCTGGTTTCCAAAGATATACGTGTTAGGTTAATTGGTGTCTCTAAAAGTGGCCCTTATTGTGTGACTGTGTGTGTGCCCTGTGAGGGATTGGTACCATGTTTAGGGTTGTTCCTGCCCTTGCGCCCAGAGTTGCTGGGTGGGCACCGGCTGGCCCACGACCCCATGTGGATTAAGTGGAATATAATGAATGAATGAATGGTTAGTTTGGTTTATTATTTATTAAGGACTGATATCACCCTCAGATGTAATAACGTAAAAAAAAATGCAAACTAGCACGTTACGCCATCCGGTGACATTTCGTGACTTTTTTTTAGCAGGTTGGTGAGTAGCTTGGGTCCTGTGAGCAGTGTGCTCTGCCCAAAATTTAAATGAAATCTTCGCCACTAATATTCTAGTTCAGTAAATCGTATCCAGTTATCACTTTCAGCAGCACCATGCTCGCTCCGGATCTGCCCATGGGCCTGGGTTTGCTTGCTTCTGTGTGGCCTCGAAGCCTTTTTTAGAACCAGCACTTCAGTTTTTGCCTTGAGGAAACCTAAAAAGGGAGGCGCACACTCCAGGACTGGAACTTTATGAGAGGGAAGCAGCATATTTCCTGCCTGATGTTTTGCCTGGACAGAGTCGTGGCCTTGACAGGTTTGCGGTTTCTGCGAGTCAGGGACTTGAATGCACCAAACTAGCGGGCTTAGTAAACCAAACTGTATGTTCGTTTCTGGCAGGATACATTAGGCTGCTTATTATGGCAAATAATATGGCAGCCAAAAAGGGTCAAACCCAAAAAGAATATGCTTTTACCGTCAAACGTGTCGGGAAAGCTTATGCTTACTGGCAGCTTTTCAGCAAGTCTTGGGCAGGTTTTTTTGCACTTCATGCACATTTCCAGACTTGTAAAAATATAACTTTGGTCTCCTGATTTTGTTACTGAGAGGTTTCAAACCATGTAAAATAGTTTGAAATCTGAAATAGCATTGCATGGCTGTACAAAGCCAACCCACAAAGAATCTGTGAGGTTTTTAAGTGTCCTGCCAAATGTGTCACAAATATTAGTCAAGTCTTTACTAAGCATGTCTGTTCTGACTTATTTAAATCTTATGTATAAAAATTCCCACTTGTATTAAATTCCTGCTTATAGGTTTATAATAGTAACCCCTTTGTACTTTGTGCTTTGGTGGTTCCTGGGTGTGAGGTGGGAATACACCCTGGATATGTCACCAGTCACAGGACATCACACTCCTAGCCAGGTGAAATTGAATGTGGGGACACCCCTGGACCATACCGACCTTACTGGAGCTCTGAGGCTCTCTGGCATTATGGGGAAGCACTGACTGGGACCCATAACTCTGTAACTGACAAACCTGACCTCACTGGAGGCGAGGGTACAAACCAGAGTGTCCCAGTTTGTGTTCCCACTCTGGAGAGGTGAGGTTTGTTGATTACAGAGTTGTGGTACGTACTGTATATCCCAAGTTTTCACACAGAGAGCATGGTGTACCCTACGAAAATAACTGGGGGAACACCTAACCCGTTAGCCTCTTTGGGGTTTCCGTTTTGTTTGCTTGGCTTTCTGGTTTGGTGTTTTCTGCCAGTTTCGTGGTTCTGAGGTGTGACACCAATCAAGGTGCACATACATTACAAAGGTTTAGTATAGTCGGTCCAATTTGGGAGGTTTTAGGACACTGGGGGATCCCACACTGGCACAGAGTGAACATGCTAAACTTCATAGACATAGCAAGCCCGGGTATCTGAATTTGTGCTGCACGAATATATCAGACCCCACCATACTTACTCAAATCTTTGAGTTACAAATGTATTCGCCCCAAATTATAGCGTTTGGATTTTGTAGTGCAGTTTAGCAAATAAAAGGGCAAGAGTGAGTAGTACTGAGCAAAATAGTCATGATTATCATTTAGGCCTTTAATATGGGTACAGTTCCTCTGTTTTTACATAGCGTTTAAGAACAAACTGTGTATTATTATGATATTCCAATCCCCTTATATCTTCAGGTCCCAGAATCAGGTTTGTAACTTTTTACTCAGCCAATAATTAGTAGCCAAACTAATTATTGGCTCCAAATTACAAAAGACACCTGCTTACTTGCTTACTATGATTGCTACCTTGTACGTTTGGTTCCTGTGGCATTACTTGTGTAATGGATAGCGCTCAGAACGGTAATTACCTAAATGTGAACTCGCATCCAGGAGAGAGTTAAATAAAGAGCGGGAAGACTATACACTGCAGTTTTTTCCCCCATCTCTGGACCATAGAGGATCTGCTCCTGCCATTAGCATTTCCTGGTCATCCGTGCCGCAGCCCAGCTGTAACAACAGTGGAGGCAGCGTGCCATCCAACCACGCCAATGCCCACGTGCTAGCCGCAGTTCCCCAGTTACTCTGTGTTGACATCTGAGTGGGAAAACAAACCCTTCTTCCTAAGTCAACAGTCAGGGTGCTTTTTTAAACGTCGATTTGTTTTGACTGGGCCCAGTTTGTGGGAGCCTGGTCTGCCTCGCACGCGCAGACGGATTTCGCTTTTAGCTGCACTTGGAAAGTTGTTCCCAATGGAAAACAGAACATGATGTACTCCTTGGTGTAATATATAATCTCTTTTGAGCTGTGAAGAACCTTTTAGAGCTCGGAGAACATTTAGAGGCAGAAAGGCAGGATTGCAAAGTAACAAATGAGTTCATTTACTTCACTTTACAAGACTTATTGTAATTGCTGGAAATAATTACGCTATGCCTTAATCATTTCGCTAGAAGTCTTACTTGTCTCTAAAGTTACAACCCCGTGAGCACTGGGTGTTTCCACGTCTTGAAGGTGTTAAATAAAAGTGAGAGGAGGAAAACGTTTGGCTTCCCGTGCTGTGGGTTGGCGCGGGTAGATCTGGGACGAGACCTCAGGTCCTCGAAATCCATTTTAACCACCTCCTTAAAGTTCTCCATCTTAATGACGTGATTTTATCCTCCCTACCCCACCAGCCTCCTTGCAGAATCAGCGCACCGCTGTGCAGGAAATGCAGAACGGTGTAGCAATTTGTCTTGATATATTTATCCAAAGCCAGTGAAAGGCATCATTGCAGGGATATTTGATATTGTGCTAATTTAGGTCCACAAGTCTGTGGACATTTGTTATTTCTTCATGAAGAAGATCTAAGTTAGCATTCAGGGATTTAATTCCCAATAACTCACCTCTTATTAGTGTTTCCTGAATGCAATTACATATGGATGGCAATAAGAAAAGGAAATAGCCTACTGCAACTTTCAGCACGGCATACTTTTGCTGAACTTATGAGGTGACCGAGGATTTGTGCATAAATCAAGAGAACCTTACAATTTCACTGGTCCATCTAAACTTTGGTGAAACTCGTTGACGACTTTCCTCTCATTACGACGACTGTGTGATTAAAGGGGGGAAGAAAAATTACAGGAACACAGTAGGTTCCGCTTCAGCTTATTGTGCTTCAATATATTGGCCAGATGAAAAAACTGAAAGTTTCATCCTTGATTCTTCATCCTGTTCAAAGAAGCCATTATGGAGATTTAGCTTATTAACTCTGATGGACTGTCTCACTCTTTGATGTGGCAGGCTGAATGTCCTGCTCTGAATACATCTTTACCCACTTGGTTGACAAAAAGCCAGTTTTTGAATGAAGCTTATTGGGCCTGACTGAGATGCTTTTCTTGACAGGCAGCAAGTTTCTGTCAGCAGGCTCTCAGGTGCAAAGGATGTCAGATTATCTAGTGGCACTGGAGTGAGGTACCAGGACTTCTTGTTGTATGAAGCAGAGAGCAGGGTGATGTCATTGTAAAAAGAAGCAATAGGAGTTATATTACTATTGCACTGCTACACTAGAAGAAACGCTATATTAGTGTCGTTGTGTAACTGTCAGAGATGTTCATAAGTCGCAAAATACAAGTCCAAGTCAAGTCACGAGTCTTTAGGCTAGCGTCCAAGTCAAGTCTCAAGTCAATACAACATATTTAGGTGTATGATTAAAAATACACAGCTATATATATATATATATATATATTTCCCCATGTTAAAAAAATCCCAACAGATGAACTTTGTGTAAAACACAACTGTATTTTTTACCCCAATACTTCCTTTTTTTAAATTCCATGCATTTTTTTTTACTATAAAAAGACATATACTTACTATATTACTTACTATATACATATACATATTTACTATAAAAAGAGATATTTCTTTGTTCTTTTCTCTCTCCTAAACATTTTAAAACATAGAGCACATTACATGTTTCCACCCTTCGGTTATATCCAAGAATTTTAAATTTCCTGTAGCCTGTAGGCTACCACATACGGTACTCCAGCCAAAGCCATGTTACCCTCGTTTGCTCACATTTCCCGCTCGCAATAAGCAGATGTGATGCGTCACGAGACAAGGGGCTGCGTCCCAAATCACCTAAATAAAAGTACGGCAAAATGGCAACATTTACACACAAAGAAAGTATTTTTTCTATAAATTTCACAGACAGTGCCTGGATAACGGACTGACTCTTAATGTTCACGAGTCATTAGGGAGGGGTTTCAAGTCAAGTCTGAAGTTTTTTTCTAGGCGTCTTAAGTGCGACTTTGACTTGAGTCGCTCACTCAGTGCCCATCTCTGGTAACTGGACGACCAAATTACTTTGTTTTGGTACATTACTGATCATTTACACTGGTACTTTATCTCCTCAGATAGCAGGCCACTTCATATGACAAATCTTCATTCAAACAGTCACAATCTATCCCTCTCAGGAAGAAAATAACCCTGATTAAAAACAGTATATGTTGGGTTTTGGACACTATTATACTGGTCGACCAGATTAACAGCAAGACTGGGTGAGCTCACCAGTTAAACCAGCACCAGATCAGCACTAACTAGCATAAACTAGCTCAGAAAACCCAACAAGTACGCATGGTATTGCTGGTTGTCCAACATACCAGCTTCCAGAACACGACATATCCTGCTGTTTTTTAAAGAAAGTTATTAAAAATGAAAATAAGAAGTTTACATGAATCATTGTGTTGTCTCGTAGGTCTTGTGGTTAAAATCCTGTTCAAAAGTCTCTCAGGTTAGCTCATATCAGACAGCTGAGACATTTACATAATTTAAATCCTGTCAGCTTACCTTAGCTTAGCGTAGCGTCTCCTAGGTGTCATAAGACCATCTTTTATATGGATCCAGGATAAAACTATCTGGATCAAGAAGGTTTTTATAAAACAGCCATGCTTTGTATAAACACATTGTACCACTGTAGCGAAGCAGCAGCTGTGCACTTCAGGACAGGAATGAAATTTAACTGAATTTATTAATCGTTTTAATTAACAAATAAATGCTAAGCAATGAGTTAACTCCTCCAACACCAAAACTCAGAAAACCACTGGTAAAACGACATGGCTTAATATGCATTTAGCTCTCTGGTCCTATCGATTAATATCCAAAGTGGAGCAGGTAGGGTTTAAAATGTATCAAATCTTTCTGAACTAGTCAAATTATTATGCAAAGAAAGATGTGAAGTGGAGGTAAACTGGTTTATATGCAGTCTGGAGGCTGGAATGGGTAATGCCGTTAGCTTGTTAGCATGTACTCAAAGCAGAGTCTCCTGAAGTAGAAAACAGAATATAAAGATCATAGTTAGTAACCCTAAGTTATTTAGGAAAGCTAACTTGTATTTACACGGCTGGTATATTATTTTTTATTATTACTGGTTATTATTTTGAAGAGCTAAAATGCTAAGTCGCAGTTATTTGCCAGTTTCCAGTTTACTAGTTTCACAATGGGCCACGTTTCCATGCCTTCGGGTAAGACTGAGCACATTTTCAAGAAATTTACAAGTACAATGCAGAAATTATTTTGCCAGAGACTGGTCTTTGTTTATTGTGAGTCATCTGGCATATTTTACTGAGCGTGGCACACTTTGAAATGATGCTACGTCATTGTTTACCCTACCATAACATAATGCATTATAATACGATTGGGATTTAACAGAGTAACCAACATACTGGCGTACTACTGCGCTAATACTCATTACAATACGTAGTCTTAAGCGTTGCAATCTGTGTGAACCCTTTAACGTGGCATGTTTCATCAAAGGAAGGTGCCGTGGCTCATTGTGGTGCATTAGAATAACCCGGGGAATTGTTACATCTGCAGATCGTCCGTGCAGCCTGTTGTGTTTTAGTGACATGCTCATTCTGAACAAACTGTAAGAAGACTCAGTAAGAAGGCAGTGCAGCGATGCAGGATTACAGCTCCTCTCCTGACAAAGGGTAACTTGGTAACTTTCATCTTAAGTCTAATAAATCCTGGTAATTATAGAGCTCGGAGCACATAAGCAAACACCTACTATTTGTTTGGGAAGTGCTAACTGACTTAGCGTAGGATTTAAACATGGCGTGCAATACTCCATCTATTAAGAATCTCATTACTCTCCTTAAACCGAAAGGAAAACTCGATCACTGCTGACAGCTCCGCTTGTTCTCTTATTGGATGCGTTACAAAGTCCAACGTCGAGATTTATTGGAGGCCCCCACACACGTTCAAGAACAACTAGGCCCCTCCGCTCACCCCCTGCTAGCACCGCTATAGCGTTCCCGGTAAAGGGTAGGAAAAGGGGGGAGTTCGTCCCAAGGCATCTCAGTTCAAGTCTCTAGTCTGTTCTGGTATTTCACTCTCAGAGCCTCGGCCCCATGTACTATCACAAATGTAGTGACGCCTTCTAATCTTCGAGTTGAATGGCGATCCAGCACCATTGTAACATTTTCGAAGCACAAATGTAGACATGTTACACAGTCGATAGTTAGTGATGGCTGGCAGGAGTTACGGTGTGTCATGTATCGCCTACGTCACCTGTATTTTCTACATCATATGGGTTTCTCACTGCGCGTTCCACTGACCCTTGATTGTGGGTACATGGGTTGAAGTCTATATAAAACGGAGGAGATACAACGGGGACTGGGAGTTGTTTAAGCGAATTCGTGCAGCTCTTCAGCGTTCCACAGCGTTCCTACTGGTGTTTCAAATGCAGACCAAAATAGGCCCTGAAACAAATGTAGTTTCTGGGAGGAAATTAGTCCCTAAAAAAGGCGTTTCTTTATCTGTCTATGTCTGTCTAACTGACTGTCTGACCATTCAGATCGCTCTCTGTCTATTTGTCTGTCTGTCCATCTGTGCAACATTCCAACCATTCATTCATCCATCCAACAGTTCCTCCACTCATCCATCTTTCCTCCCAACAATCAATCCAGCCATTCATCCATCCTTGTCTGCACGTCCAGTCATCCATCCAAAAGCAGAGGTTGTAAAATCACATAACAGACAATGACTTGTGATAAACTCAGCATTTTGAGTGAAAGTTGTTTCTGAAGTTTTAGGAGATATCTCTCTTGATCTGTTTAGAGGTGTAAGAGGTGAGGAATTTGTCCCTTATTTCACCTGTCTGCCAGGGTAGAGGTAGTTCCAGTGTCGTTTTACTTTGACCAGAGTCTGGCTCGACACTGTGCCCCATGGAAAATAGGCATTTTGGAAATGAGACTTTTATACCTTATCCATTACAGAGATTATGATCAGATTACGGGCTCCTTCTGCCAGGCTCATCGGCATGGCCATTAGTTTTAACGCAGTGCAGAGTTAAGACTAATTGAGGTGGCTGCAGGCTACGGCTGGGGGGACAGCGGATGGGAATGTAAAAGCTAATTATGCCTCTAACCAGGCCACATTGCTGAAACAGTGTCAGTGTGCCTGTAGTCTCAGCCCCCTCATTAACCCACACTTTCTGCCTTAAAGCGATAGCGCCTGTCAGCAGCCCTGTTAATTATTCAATTAAACCTCTCCAATTAACGTGACTGCCGGTGCCTTTGGTTCACTCTGCCGGTATTAACGGGCAAATTAAATTGTAAGATTACCATTCAATACTCATGACAGTCAGGTTAAGCCTCGGGAGAAATTAGGGTCTAATTATCTATTGATTTTCACACCTAGGTTTCAGTCAAATCAGAGATTTATTAATTTGTAGCTCTGCATTGACAGTTTTCACTCTATCAGCATTAGCACAGATTTGACGCCCCTTTAAACCCGTGTCACTTCCACGCCTTTACTCCCGGGAGCAACAAGTCCTTCACCCCTTTTTAAGCTCTTCATTTTCGTTTACATCAAACAAAAGCTCTCGTTCGTACTGGAAGTCCCTTTTAGTCAGGATGGAGACTGTGAGCGAGGAAGAGGAGCCTTTAGGTTGGTGGTAAAGAAGCTTACAGACTTTTTGAACATTTGGCAACCGTTGGTCAAAAAGCACAAGTGGATCAAGGTGGCAAGAGTTTCACACAAGTCCGTGTTCAAATCGTTTAAAAATGAATTACTATTTGCAGAAATATTACATTTTTTAGGTTTGTTCCCCACACAGGTAATTCTTAGTGCTTTTCTGTTCCATAATCCCCAAACCGTATACGTAATTTGACCAGGGGGGCCTCAAACGTTTGCGTAAGCCAGTCTTTCACAGGCCTAGACATTTCAACTGCCTTTAACTGTCAGTCCTTTATCTGCAGCTATGCTGTATGAAAGCTCGTGACCAGTCACCACAAGTATGTGAGTGTGTCCATAATACACACTCTAAGCTGCTGGTGCATTAGCGTGTTTTTACAGAGGTGTTAAACAGAATTTAAAGACATGTGAACAAATCCTGGAGCCAGCTGTGAATGTGGGCTTCACACTTACACAAACATCCACACCTGGTTGCCAAAAGTACTGCAAAAGGAAATGAAAAGCATGTTGACAGAACGTAAGTCAGCATTTCCTCAGTTTGAAGCTGTACTAGATCCTGTGCAGTAGAACATAGTGTAGGTATTAGATTATATTTTAACTTTTTATATTCAGAGTCACGAAGAGCTGGTCCATCTCAGCTGGTCACATGCACACTCACGCTCACACTGGGATACTTTAGAGGTGCCCGTTGACCTAAGGCATGTTTTTATGAGGATTAAATATGGTTTGACCTTTTTTCTTTGGTTCAAAGGAAACTATGATCGAGACATTACTATGGTACTATATGGTATACTATGAATCCGCCATGGTTTTACCACGGTACTTTGGTAAACCCATGTTAGAGATGCTGAAGTAACTCATAGTTAATTCATAGTTTTATTTCTGCCAAAAAAAACATGGTGAAAACCATGGGTAATTTAGTACCTGGAGGAAACTCGACAAGATACGGAGAGAACATGTCAACTCCACACAGGCTGTGGTCAGGCAGGCACTCAAACCCAGGTCTCTGTAGCTATGAGATGACAGATCATTCCATTTAGTTTCAGCTATATTTATATTAACTATACATTTGTATTAAGGTCAGCAAACCTGTACTATTCCTGCCCTGAGGGACTTAGAGAATGGAAAAGAATCCCAGTTGTTGTATGTGGCTCTCACACAAGACTTTTCCTGTCAAATCTCAAGGCCTTGAGCACAAGGTCCATGCAGGGGCCTCCCAATTCCCCCTAACCCCCTGCCAAGCCTGAGCCGTCCAAGCATGCAGGAGGAGACTGCACCTTCCAGCTGTTTTTAATTCCGCGTTTATGAGCATGTCCTTGGCCGAGGCCGCGTCTCGCAGAGGCAGCTGGAAAAGCCAAAGCTCCGAGCCACGTGCTTGACACGCTACCTAACATTTACTTCAACGAGAGCGGCGCAAAGGCGTTCACAGCCATGCCAGACGGGGGACGTGGAATCCGCTAAAGAGTTAAAGTGATGGACGGGCAGCAAAGCGTTTTGGGAAGAGCGGTTTATAAACACGGATGGAGGCTGCCGGAGCTCTGATTACTCTCATCAAGGGCTGAAAGACTTGAGCAAACACCTCCAGAGTTTAAGCAAACACAGGAGCTGGGCCAGTCTTTTTGTTTAGGGAAAAAAATAAAGCTGAATTTCCAACCCTGTGACTGATTATGACGTGGACTCTTAGCATGTTAGCTTATATTTTGCGCTGATTTCACAGGAGCCCCTCGCTACGTGACGTCGTGTGCTATGTAACGCCTCTGTTCACTGTCCTCCTGAGTTCCCCTATCTGTGTCTTGTTCTAAATGTGAGCTTCTGAACCAAGGAGGATAACGGAGATTGTCCAAGAGCATGACGGATGAGCCAGTGTTGGTATTTCTGTGCCTGTATCCGTCATCAGAAGTGGAGGATCCCGTTCGGTGCCAACACCCCGAAATGCTCCAATAAAACGCTCGACATCAGCTTTCACCGTCATGCTCATACGGACTGAGAGGCAAGTGAGGACAATGGACATTTTAAAGCCAAACCCCATTTTCCACCTCCTCCTCGTTCTTATACTAAATGATCCATGTCCTTGCTCAATTTACAGATGTGCCCGAGGAATAATTCTGCGCCTCTGGTAATCCCTATCAAGGGTTCCACCAGGCTAATATGAATGTAAGCAGGGGAGTACGGTGACAGCGCTCTGAGATTGCACCAATTTAATGCATTGTTTCTTAATTATCACTCTCATTCATTCACCCCCAGCGCCTCGCCTCTATCTCTCTCGCCCGTGACGGTGGAGCTTTTTTTTTTATCAAAAGCACCAGTCTTAAAGATAATAAACTTTTGCTTAAAGGTAATTACTTAATCTGGACAAACCTGTGTGTTAAGCAGAGCTATTAAGAGCAGCGGTGATAAATCAGCGGGTAGAGCGAGCGGCGTGATTACAGCGCCGTGTAATCAGTCTTTGGGAACCTGGCCGTCTTAAGTACCTAAATTACACAAACAGCATGCTAACAACACTGACGGAGGAGGCCACGCCGTTCTGATCTCCAGCACCATGATGCATGGACTTTATTAGTGCTTTGGCCAGATGCAGCTGAAGGACGCAGATAAGTGTCGCCCCGCTCTGCCCTTTTGGCCCTGCAGCTGCAAGGCTTAGGCCGTACTTCCTGCGTTTACTGGGACGGCTACAGAGCTGTGACTCTCCTAATATGGAGGCCAGTGTCAAAGATCTGCTGCAGAGACTCGAAACTGATCAACTAAACCTGCTTTATTCTCTCAGCCTGCTACACTGAGCGCCATGTGCCTTCTACACATCATTAATTGCTTTCCTTCGTGTGCAGCCACGACTCTAAAGAATGTAAATGGGTTCTTCAGAGATGGATGGGTTCCACATTTGAGCCTGGTTTACATTTACATTTATGGCATTTAGCAGACGCCCTTATCCAGAGCGACGTTCAACTTATACAGTTCTTACAATCCAAGCAACGGTGGGTCAAGGGCCTTGCTCAAGGACCCAACTGTGGCAGCTTTGGTAGAGGTGGGATTTGAACCCTGGACCTTCAGGTCTAGAGTCCAGTACCTTAGTCACTAGGCTACCACAGTCCAGTAGCAACAGCAATGGTTGCTTTCATTGCTTTTTTAAAAAAGGCATTTTGGAATCTTTCAAAGGACCAGTCTGATTAAAAAAATTTAAGATTTAAAGACTTGCTCAAGAGTTCAACAGTGGCCGCTTGGCAGTGCAGGGACTTGAGCAGTTTTTTGGAAAAATCTTCTGAGAGCAGTTTTACACACGATTGGTTAGTGTTGTAGTGCTTGAGACCTGTCTCGAGACCACAAACGGGCAGTCTCTGTCTTCTCTTGGTTTTGAGGGAGGGTGGACGTTGACCTTGGAAATTGTTGTCGAGACCTGCTGTCTGAGGTCATGTTAATTTTAAACTGATCTGTTTTTCTGTCAATATTGAATATTAGGAATCCATTCAAACAGAATAAATGGGTCCTTTCACTCCATGCCTAATTAAAACCATCACTCAGATTGGTTAACAGGAAATAACAAGTTACTGCTCTTCTCGATCAGGATCCAACACTGAACATGTTTTATTTTGAATCAGCCGACAAGGCTTCAAGTGTGCATTACTTTCCCATGTCTGCAAAATTTGGAATGATTATTATTTATCGGCTGTGTCTTTTTACAGCTCCCAAACGTTAAAGGGCATGTTACAGGAACTTACTTCACAAATAAATTTGTCCTCTGCACGAATGATCAATATCTGAATTTAAACATCAACATGCAGTTTGTGCTATAAACTTCAAAAGCAACGAGGATTTAGTGGAGTTTTTTTTACATTTAACTTGCAACAGAAACAGCAAACCTAAACCCAGAAATGCCCCAGGACAAGGTTCCATTCCCTGACATCCGATCCCCAATTTTCCAGAGAGGGGCATAAAGAGCTATATATAACAGATTTTTCTTATCATGGTCAGGCTCTCAGTGTGGAACTCAGATGAACATGTCCCATGATTCCCAAGTCCTTTCTTCCTCTGTCACAGTCAGTTGGGCTTTTCTGACCTGGCTGACCAAAACACACCGCTGTTTTGTCCATGTTTTTTTCTGGCCAGGACTGCCAAACTAAAGAAAACCCAGGACACGGGCGTAAACATGCCCTAGATGGGTTTCCAGTTCATCAGAGGACTTGGGTAAGAGTCAAAATGCAGCAGCACCAGGAGATGTTGCCCCGACTTGCCTCTCTCCATCAGACACGGCCAGTATCTGATGAAGATACTGTATCAGGCTACCCTGTGGTAGCCTAGGGGATAAGGTACTGGCCTCTGGACCAGAAGGTCCAGGGTTTAAATCCCACCTCTGCCACAGTTGAGTCCTTGAGC
>JAUZSU010000280.1:0-13502 GCA_034780255.1 Parotocinclus maculicauda
TGGAACTAAGGGGCCAAGCCCAGATACTGAAAAACAACCCCACATCATAATACCCCCCCCCCTCGCTCCGCTGGTTCACTGCTCTAGAGTCCAGTGGCGACGTGCTTTACACCACTGCATCCAACGCTTTGCATTGCACTTGGTGATGTATGCCGTGGATGCAGCTGCTTGACCATGGAAACCCATTCCATGAAGCTCTCTGCACACTGTTCTGGAGCTAATCTGAAGGCCACATGAAGTTTGGGGGTCTGTAGTGATTGGCGACCGTTTTGCACTATGTGCGTCAGCATCCGCTGACCCCGCTCCGTCAGTTTACGTGACCTACCACTTCGTGGCTGAGATGCTGTCATTCCCAAATGCTTCTATTTTCTTATAATACAGTTGACTGTGAAATATTTAGGCGCAAGAAAATTTCACGACTGGATTTGTTCTCCTATCACAGTTCCACGCTGGAATTCACTGATCTCCTGAGAGCAACCTATTCTTTCACAAATGTTTGTAAAAGCAGTCTATGCCTAGGTGATTAATTTTATACACCTGTGGCCATGGAAGTGATTGGAACACCTGATTCAGATAATTTAGATGGATGAGCAAATACGTTCGGCAATATTTTGTGTGTATGTGTATTTTTTTGTGTGCGTGCGTGTGTGCGTGCGTGTGTGCGTGCGCGCGTGTGTGTGTGTGTGTGTGTGTATGTGTGTGTGTGTACACTGCTTACAAAAAGTATTGAAAACATAGCTATTTGCTAACTTATTATATTATCTGCTTAATCCATGGTCAGGGTCACATGAAAGCCGGTGCCCAGCTGGTGATGCAGGGCACAAGGCAGAAACAATCATAGACAGGGCGGCAATCCATGCTCACGCACAAACCGAGTATTTTTTTTTTTTTTAGAAACTTTAATTAACCTAGCACTCACTTCTTTGGTCTGTGGGAGGAAACCAAAGTGCCCAAAAATCCATCAAGTTCTTTGCTACCCACGGACAGTGCTGCCCATTAAGTTAATCTATACAAATTAATTTTTAAGTGTCATGTATTTTTTTTCCAGATGAAGTGGATAAAAAATATGGAATCATGTAGTGTTATATAAAAAAAACAATTATGGTATCGCCTAATAACTAGCATTTCTGAAATAAATTGGTTATTAATTTAAAGTGCATACTAAAAAAAGGAAATCAGAAATCATGGCCCCAATAAGACAGTTGCCAGTTAAAACACAGCAAAGAATTTGTAAAAAATCTGCTGGGTAGAATTGGACATATAAAAAAGCCAAGTGAAAACCAGCACTAACGCATATACGGAAGAAAACAAGGTTACAGTGGGCAAAAGATAAGCAGTAAGGGGTTTCGTAGTGACAAATCACAAATTCGCATTCACCAAGGTGATGATGCTGGCAGTTTTTTCTGGTGCAGATTTAATGAAACAGTTTTGATCTCGCAATAGAGCAAAGTGTGTTAAAGCAAACGGTTCTGATCTTTATTGGGTTAAAAATGTGATTCATGACAAGGTCCATCCTGAAAAGCTGATTTGTCATCCATTATTTGCGAAAATTGCCTGGGAGGAGCACCAAAATACTTTTTTTGGGGGGTTTCTCATTTGGTTAATGATTCCTTATTGGTTCCTCAGCATTAAGTGATTCTATTTTTTTCCCTTTACTTGATCTGGAAAAATAGACCCTGTCAATTAGGTGTACTTGGGTACACCTCCTTGTTTCTACACTCACTGTCCATTTTATCAGTTCCACATAACATATAGAAGCACGTTGTAGTTCTACAATTATAGACTGTAGTCCATTTGTTCATCTACATACTTTTAGTCCCCTCGGTCCTTTGATGGTCAGGACCAGCACAGATAAGGTACTATTTGCACTGATGCTGATGTGGTAGTGGTGTGTTATTTTGAGGTTTGCATGTATGACTGAATCAGACACAACAGTGCTGCTGGAGATTTGATATCCTATGTTCAGTCACTGCACTCTATTAGAAACATCTACCTTATTGCTCCACCTTGTAGATGTAAAGTCACTGATGTTTTGGATGAGACAACATCCTAATAGTACATGACCTGTGGGGGTCGTGATCATTAGATAACGTAAAGGGAACTAACTATGTTTTTAGAGAAACACATTTACTCCAGTCAGTTATTGTAGAAGGGAAACTAAAATATTTAATGAGATGAGTGGGGAGTGCATGTCATTATTTAAAAGATCAATCAACTTTTTATAGGAATGCCTCACAGAGCCAGACTGTTCAGTTATCAAACAACATTTGTTTGGTTTATTATCTGTGATTTGTCCATTTGCAATTAAAAAAAATGGATGGACATTCACATAACTTTCATGAGTCTCTAATTTTAGCCATGGGTAACAGCACCGTGAAAGCATATTGAATTGTCAAGTGGGTAGTCCTAGTTAATTTATCCACATTTTGTAAATATCTATGACATTTCGTCTTTGGTCTTATTAAACATTCCTACTGACCTTGGGCATTCAAACCAAATTATTAAATATTGTTGATGTTTGTTCTCTTTACAGCAGAGAGCAAGCCCTGTCATGACCGAGGGAGCTGTGCTGGTGCTGCAACCTAAGTGTTTCCGGAGTCAGAATCCACCTCTGAAGTTTTCCAAGTGTCTGAGCCACTGAAGCTGAAAAATGCCTCCACTCACGCAGAAAACCCAACCTGTCTCACTTTTGGAAAAAAAAATCTTTCTTTTTGCCTTCCTTGGACGACTGCTGCTCCCACACACTGTTTACAGTCTAAATCAGAGACTGTTGTTAAGTGATCAGAGCCATATAAATCCTTCCTGCTATCTCTGTACTGGAGAGGTTTGTTTTTTAAAATTCCTGATTAAGCTTTAGTGTGTATATAGAACAGACCTTGTATGATTTTATTATTATTGTTATTTTAAATAAAATTAAGAGTCTTTAAAGCTACTGTATGGCAAATAGAACATGAGCTCTGTTCATCTCATCTCATGTTCACACATTCAAAGAAAATATACTAGAAGTCCAGCACAGTTACTGTACTATTTATATTTGAACAGTTTTTTTTTTTATTTAATGTAGTCAGTGTCCAATTTTAAACAGTCTTTCTTGGTCATTTTCCCACTACATTACAAGGGACAGTCCTGGCCATTTTATTCCACATAGTCTAATAATTTTCAAGTATACTGCTGATATCCCCTATAAAATATCCCCTAACTTTTGTAAGCACTGTTTAATTATGATACACGTCCATTGAAATGTGTATAGCTGACCAATAGCAATCAAATCTGAAATGAGTGGAAATTTGAGATTTTATATAAAATAACATGGGGGTGCAAAGTGGAAATGATCTGTGGACGGGATGGTGGCCCACTGCAGGGCATCACACACACAATTAAGCATTCACACTCACAACTAATGACAGTTTAGTATAGCCAGTTGAACTACAGGCTTGTTTTGGAGATTAAAACACAGAGTAAATTACACACAAACAGTACCCCGAGGAAAGGATTGAACCAAATTTTCTACAGCTGTGTAGCAGGTAGTGTTGGCGCTGCTATGTCACCATGTCCTCTAGACTATACATTCATTTCTTTTAAAAGGTGATCTGGGTTTACAGTCAGCATTCTCCAGACAGCCTAATCCAGAGCAATTTATTGTTAAGCAATTAAATGTTTCAGTTGAACCTTCCCAGCAGTAGCAGCTTGGCAGTCATGCATTATGAACTATTGAGCTTCTTCTTATTAGGCCTTTAACTGCTAAGATCTATTTATATGTGGTAAACAGAATGTTGACAGTGTTTTTAGATGCATGTCTTGATTTTCACACACCTATCATACCAATTTCACAACTTACTGTGTTTGTGGCACAACAGAATGTTTGTCTACAGCTGTGTGAACATGAAATGAGAGCAGAGTGGTTGTTTTTTGTAACGTACTTTCCGTAATCCTTCTGCACACCGTTTATATTTTAATGTACTCTAGTCCTCTGGAGTGACACAGCAAAGGGCACTGCACTGTGTTCAAGCCAGTCTCTCAGGGGCACCTAATCCTGACAGCCATATTACTCGTCATAGCAATCTAAAATCTTCCTTGTGGTAATGGTTTGGTTTTGTTTTTTTTTCTGCTGATTTCTCAATGAATGTCTCCACAGACTTATCAACCCCTCTGTATTCTGACCTCAGTACCTTCTCAGGTATGCTTTTCTCCATGCACTTGCTTCCTTAAGGCAGTTCATGAACATCACGTAGTCGGGGTGGCAGTCACTCTGTTCCAGACATGTAATGAGGTCTGCCTGTATGGTGCTAAGTTCAAGTATTGTAAATGGCATATCGAGGAATAGATTTCACTCTGTGTACAGCCACCTGCAAAAAGCAATTTGTCCATGTTAATATACAGTAAATGTCCTCAAGGTCTTTTTATGGTATAAGAATTATTCCTGTCATCCATCAATGTAATTACCATCATATTAGGAATTAAGTAAAGACAGCAACACAACACAACAGGATACTGGTTCCTGTTCCTATTGGCAGTCAGTGACTACATTAATCAATACCTTGTTTAGTCTTTTGCCCATACATGGATTGTAGTACTTTTTAATAACTAGCACTGCTCTTTAAATTAAGGGGATATTCCATTATGGGATATTTCATTTTTAAGTATACCCTATTGTTTGTGCGCAGTATACTTTTATTTGTTGTTGTTTTAAGTGCACATTGTGCTCCTTTGTTTATCCCCCCCTTTTTTGAATAGGGTATGAGTAACCATGTTTTGTATGAGCACATTCAGCCCAAGGCTTACACACGAATAGCTGTGGTTTGATTGTCTTTCCTTTGGATTTTCTTGCCACTTCTATAAGTCTGATAGTAATAAAACATTGTACATACAGCTTATCACCAATGACTTTAATTAAATGAAATTTTTGCCTTTTAGACTTTAAATGTGCCAAGAAAGACATGACACAAATAGTAAAAACCTTTATTGACACAAAGAAAAAGTAACAAAAACAAATATAAAATTGACCACTTCTATCCCCAATTAATTAAAACTTAGCTGCTAAGCTACACTTTATTTTACATAATATGTAAACAAAGCTTTGATTGAGAATGATTAAGACTTTAAGACTTGGTGCATAACTGTTCTTATTTATATAGACAGTCACACAACATATTATTGTGGCCTGTTTCTAAATGAACTACTCTGTCTTTTTATTTTCTCATATGTCAAAGGCTTTACCTTCCAGCAAAAACTTCTGTTTTATTGTATTGTAGCTGTATTGTGATGCCCTTTTTGAACAGTTTTATGTAAAACAACTGATTTTATTTGGGGGTGCTTTGAGATGGTGGCACATGCAAGTATGTGCTTCCAGGTATAGCAATAGAGGAGCCTGAATGAGACCAAGTAGAATTTATTCTTTACCTTTTGTCATCCCTACTCACATAGCTTGTAATTCAATAAAGTTCTATAAGCGAGAGTACAATATGCAGTAGGATGTGATAATGTCATTGTTTCATTACTTTCCTTTATGAGGTTTACAGTTTATTTATGTTTATGCAAGGAGACTGTTTGCTTTGTCTACTGTACTTCTGGTAATGGCCTACTGTTAAAGCCGTGTTGTCAGATCTGCAGATATTCATATGAAGGTTACGTCATATAATGGTACCGAAGTGAAAAATGGCTGTGGCATACACAATGACCATGGACTGGCTTACAAATGCAAATACAGTAATGGACTGTTTCTCCGAAAACCCCCTCAGGGACCAGAACCACAAATAAAACAACAACAATATATAAAATGGATTTTTCTAAGCACGTCTGACTTTCGGAAATAAGATATGTGCATTTTGTCAGGTAGAGGGTGGTTTGCATTTGTTGATGAGTTCTTCCAGGTTATGGATCATGTGCACTTTTTGAATGACTATTACTCCTGAGGTGTGACGAACATGAAAAAACAGACTGATCCTGCTGTTTGAAATCGCTTCTATTCCTCAGAAATGTCAAAGAAAGCAATAGGCCCATTTTTTCCTGCCTCACTGGGGTTGGAACAAGAGCCAATAAGAGGTGAAGGGAATTTGTCTGCATCTGTAAATAATGTAATCCAAATGAAGTCTTTGTTAGTGGTTATTTTTATTGTGGCAAAAAGGAATTAAAGAATGAGACAATGGTGATGTGTTGCCTCTCTTTACATACAAATATCACTAAGTGCTAAATGTGTTCTGTGTGTGTGTTCTGTGTACTGTATGATTGGATTTTTAGATAGAATCCTCTAACTTTTGATTCTACTTGCTTATTCAGTGTGAATGCCAGAAAAAAATCACACTGGGTCAATTTTGGGAGCGACTAATTATCACATGCCTTTGGACCGTGGGAGGAAACGGGAGTACTGAGAATAAACTGATGTGGACTTGGGAGATCATCATGTCTATTAGGGGCCCTCTATTAGCCGTATTTCCTAACATTTTTAGATCACTGATGGAAAAATGCAAATACAAGAACAGTTTCTGTCATCAAACCCAATGTCCATGAGCACTAATGCAAATGTTACATACAGTATTGCAATATAATACAATAATGCTTCATTCCTGTGCCAAACAGAACGTCCAAGTTCTTACTAAATTCCAGTCAGCGTTTGAAGAACTTATCCAGTGTGATCTGACGCGTTCTCTTGAGGGACTGCACTTGAACAAAATCAAGAAAGTTGTGGGCGTGTTCACCTCCCGCTGGTTTTGCTCTTGTCAAAACAACTTTTCTGATTTCCTGGACTTTGATAAAAGCATAAATTCTCCCGGGGATCCCAAAAATCCTCCAATATCTCGCTGACCCGCTTTGGGTCCGCTAGCTTTGGGCAATACGAATGTAAGATTTGTCATGCCAATAAAGCTTTTAAAATTGAAATAGATGGCGACTTGTGGCTTCTTGTCTTATTCACCCTCACTTTCTTTGGTCTGATTAAGCAGAATTTTGGTTCAAATAAGCGAATAACATTACACGTATATAATAGGATTTGGTCCGAATAAGCGACTGGTTCCATTAACCGGTGGTCCAATTAACCAGATTCGACTGTATAGTGATGAAAATAAGTATTTGATACATTGCCGATTTTTCCCACATATGAAAATGGAGCAGTCTGTAATATTTTATTGTAGGTACACTTCAACTGTGAGAGACTATGTATGATTTTGTATTTTTAAATAATTAATTTGCATTTTATTGCATAAATAAGTATTTGATCAGCTACCAACCAGCAAGAATTCTGGCTCTCACCGACAGACTTTTCTTTAAGAAGCCTCCTATTCTGCACTCACTACCTGTTTGAAATTATTAACTGTATAAAAGACACTTTTATACACTCAATCACACTCCAACCTCTCCACCATGCCCAAGACCAATGTCCCCCTGCTTTTGCCAGCAAATGTCCAGGGCCATTTGAAGTTCGCCAGTGACCATCTGGATGATCCAGAGGAGGCATGGAAGAAGGTTATGTGGTCAGATGACAAACGTAGAGCTTTTTGGTGTGAACATTCGCTGTGTTTGTAGGAAGAAGAATAATGATTACAACACCAAGATCACCATCCCAACCATGAAGCACGGGCGTGGACACGTCATACTATGGGGGTGGTTTCTGAAAAAGGGACAGGACGACTGCACTGTATTGAAAAGAGGCCGGATGGGGTCATGCATTGCGAGATTTTGGCCAACAACCTCCTTCCCTCAGTAAGAACATTGAAGATGGGTTATGACTGGGTCTTCCAGCATGACAATGACCAGAAACACACAGCCAGAGCAACTAAGAAGTGGCTCCGTCAGAAGCATGTCAAGGTCCTGGAGTGGTCTAGCCAGTCTCCAGACCTGAACCCAATAGAAAATATTTGTAGATAGCTAAAGCTCAATGTTGCCTGGCCACAGCCCTAAAACCTTAAATATTTGGAGAAGTTCTGTATGGAGGAGTGGATCAAAATCCCTGCTGTGGTTTGTGCAAACTTGTTTAAGAACTACAGGAAACGTCTGACCTCTTTAATTGCAAAGAATGGTTTCTGTATCAAATATTAAGTTCTGTTTAAATATTGTATCAAATACTTATTTTATGCAATAAAATGCAAATTAATTATTTAAAAAGTCATACTATGTGATTTTCCAGATTTTTTTAGATTCTGTCTCTCTCAGTTGGAATGCACCTATGCTAAAAAATTACAGACATTCTTTGTAAGTGGGAAAACTTGTAAAATTGGCAGTGTATCAAATTCTTATTTCCCCCACTGTACATTAAACTGATGTCTACGGTTATATGTGAAGTAAATATGTACTACATCGCAGTGGTGTCAACATTTGACATGGTTTTAGATAACAACAATTGTTTTTCTTATGTTTTGTAATTCACTTGAAGCAATGAAACAATGCGAATAGTACAATTTTACTCATATTTATCATCAGTGCTGGCAAGTGCATCTCTATAAGTGTATTCTTATATACTGCATCCTGGGATCATCAAGAGGAGGAAGAGGAATCCTCCTCCACTTGTCGGAGAGCATGTCGTTTGAGGAGTGTTTTTAATATCTCAGCCTCACGCTCTGCTTCCTTCAGTTTCCTTTGTAGCTTCTCGTTGCTTTTCAGTAGATTCTGGTTCTCCTAAACACACAAGCACATACAGAAAAGTGACATAAAGCGATCAGCTATAACATTAACCTGCTCAATGGGCCACTGCTCTTAGGGAATACCAATGTACCATTGCTATAAAGGGTGTACTTGGTATGCAGTAATGTTTAGGTAGGTTTAGATGTCATATAATTCTCATGAGCCAAAGTTTCCCATCATATTGTCAATATTATTCACTTCACCTGTCAATGGTTTTGTTGCTATGACTGATTGGTGTACTGAAATAACTCAAAACATATATTTTACAATATCCACTAAAGAATAATCAGAATATGAATTTAAAAATATAAAATGCTTTGGCACACTATTGTATATTAGTATTGTATATGGTAAGTGTGATTAAGTCATTTTTAGAGATTATTTTCAGCTAGTTTTATAACAGCACAGGCTTTCCTGTTGCTGTTTTCCAGTCAAGGTAACAATCAATTTATAGACACTGGCAATCACTGCACAGTACACACTTTTTTATTTGTTTATGATATTTTAAACAACAGTTCTGTCCTCACAATATGAATGGTTGAGAAACTTTCTCACTATGAGGATATTTCTCATATTAACACAGCTTTTCATACAAAAAAAACATATCACTCCACTGATGTGCGCCTTTCTCTTTAATCTTCATATACACTGCTCACAAAAATTACTTCAAAATGAAATCTCCCATAACGAAGTATCCCCTCATTTTTATGAGCAGTGTATTTGCACTTTCTGTTTATATCTAATGTTACTTAAGTGTTATACAAACCTTTCATAGCATACCGTAGCATATTTCTTCAATACTCAGTTACACTTGCACATTTTAAGTAGCATAACATCCAGTACGGCGCTACTAGTTGGATGTCGCTATGTTCAAATGACCAAAAATATTTCAAGGTATATTTAGGTCAAACTGGCCTAGTTCCTCTATGCTAAGGCTGGGTAGGAAATTGTTACCATTGCACAGCAACAACATAAACAGCTCACAAAAATTAGGGGATATTTTATTATGGGATATTTTATTTTGAAATATGTCTTGTGAGCAGTATAATTCTTCAGTACAAAATTCTTAGTTTAAGTAACTTGTTAGTATAGATAATGGATAAAAAAAGTTTTTAACATTAACAAGGTTATTTGTTAATGTTAGCATACTTGCCTGACTACTTAGCATCAAACAACTACTGCTGGATGGGTAACATAATCTAAACTATTTAATAATCTAAATTATTAGACCGACCCACAGCAAAATACTGTGTTTATGTATCTGGCTATTTTAGATAAGGCTGAATATGTAAAATGCAAGACCAGGAAATGTTTAATAATAATAATTCCTGTCAGCTGGCCAGATTTAAAGAGCATTTTCCAGTTATGTTTATCTGTTTTTCTATGTTTTAAGAGTGCAAATCAGCCATGACAAGAGTGCATATTTGTATTTTAATAGTAAATGGGATTAAGACATGGTGAATAATAAAACAATTTACGGCAGCGCTGCTGCTACATTGAGAGAGATCTCCTAAAATGATAAATTTTGATGTAGATCTAGAATATTAAATAAAATAAAAAAAAAAAATATATATATATATATAGATATAGATATAGATATAGATATAATATATAGAAGCACCACCAAGGGCAGCATGGTGGCTCGGTGGGTAGCATCTGTCTGTGGAGTCCTCCCAGTGCATGTGTAGGTTTACTCTGGGTAATCCCATAGTCCAAAAACATGTATGTTAGGTTGAATGAGTACTCTAAAATTGCCATTGATAAGGTCTCCAAAGACAGGTGGAGTAACGTATTGGTTGGAGTTTATCTCGGTCATATCAATGGCTGCGTTCAATATTCTAGGTAAAGACGGATGTGCCAACAAGTGGACCCTGCCATTATGGGGAAAACACTAGGAAGAAGAGAGGAGAGAAGCACTACCAACCTTTTCCAAAGCTTCATAATTGAGCTTGTTTTCCTCTGCAGGTTGGAGCGTGATGGAGTTCCTGTGAACTGAGGCTCGTTTGCGCTGAGGCACTGGGCTCGGGCATGGTGTGAGGGCTGCACTGCTTGGACACAGCATAGATGGCTGCAGCTGACTGGATGATGAAGATCCGTCTGTCTGAGTACTCTTATGAACCATTGCGGTTTTCAATGCTTTTGTGGGAATGCTGGGATGGGAGGTAAAATTTGGACTGAACTGTTTGTGGCATTCAGCATCTTTCGAGGCATCCACTGGGTAAATGAACTGTGTTTCATGTGACACTGGAGAAGGAATAAATACAAGTTCAGGAACACATCCAGGTGTTTCTAACATTTATTTATCTAGTCGCTTTAGACTGTTTACTGTAAATAGCATACGAATTTGTACACCCAAAATACACCTTTCTATCATTTTGAAACATCTTACCATCATGACATCCATGTGCTGCAGTATCTGCCGAATTAGACAGGAGGCTCCAGTCTGCATTGCTGTTGGTCCCGGCATTCTTTTTGCACTCGAATGCTACCTGGTCCTTGCAAGACTTGTGGCAGTTCATTCCACAGTCTACACAATCACAATCAAGAGCATCACAAGACAACCTAAAGCACTATAGACCTTGTGAGTCATCTTAAATTTACAGTAGTGTTTACAGTTGTTTCTATATCAGTGGAATAATTTCATATAAATGACAATCTACCTCTGCATCTGTAGCCTTGTTTAATGACACCCCATAACTGCAAAAGACAAATACAACAATTTCAGATTTATTTAGCCTGAAAACAGCCACTGATATATGTTAAGATGACTTACAAATCCTGAACAGTTGTCACAGAAAGTAGGTCTCATGTATGTGGTCTCCTGGAAGTTATGAGAGAAGCCCAGGCCAAGTTTGGAAAATATGACACTGACACGCATGAAGTAGGCTGTGATCTCCTCCCTGCTGATGAGTGCATCTCTATGGTAAAAGGATAGACACAGTAGCTGCATATTTTCTACAGAACATTAAATAACTTCTTTAGGGGTTAAATCAAAGTTAACACTTGGTTGCAGAGCAAAACAACTGGCCCAAGCCCCTAGTGAGAAGTGGCATCCTCCTATTCCAAGAAATTCAGTTCTAGTGAGCTTAAGTTGACCTTTCTTTTTTTGATGATGACTTTTGTATTTAAATTTAACCAAATGAGACTGAGACATTAATTCAGTGTGTAATATGGTCAGTCTTTAAATATAAACACTCCAATTTTAGACTCACTTGGGATTCCATGGTTGCTCTTTTTTCACATTTTGTTTTCTTGCGGCCTTGTGATAAAATAAAATAATAAATCTGCACTCAACGCCCCGTAATAAAGTAAAAACATTTAGAATTCCTACATCCGATTTGCTATGACACTTGAAATGTATCTCTCGGGTTTTCAAATTCTCTTGATCATCTTTGAGATGTTTCTACACCTTGACTGGAATCTACCTCATTTGATTAAACTTTGGAAATATTTGTCTATATAAGCTCTCACGACTTACAATGTATATTAGCGCAAAAACCAAGCCAATGAGGACAGAACTGAGACACAGTTCTGGAGAAGAACTGAAAAATTTCTGCTGCACTGAAAGTTACGAAGAGAATTTTTTGAACAGCCTGGACTCTTCCTAGAGCTGGCTGGCCCATCAGACTAAGTAATCAAGGGAGAAGAGCCTTGGTAAGAGAGGGGACTAAGAACCCAATGGTCACTCATTCTAAGCTCCAGAGATCCTGTGTGCAGATGGGACAAACTTTCAGAAGATCAACCATCACTGCCGCGCTCCGCCAATCTGGGCTTTATGACAAAGTGACCAGACAGAAGTAAAAGACACAAAAGTTTAGTTGGCAGCCCCCCCTGCTTCAAATATCATCCAGAATGCATAAATGACATGGGCGCATGCACTGAACCACTCTCATTTTGCCAAAAAAGAAAGCTGCATTTTTCACTAATACTGCAACTGTTTTTTTAACCACAATACTTTTTTTACAGTAGTACTATTGCTATGCTATTGCAGTGTAGTTCAGATTTTTGTCTTGTAGCTTGCTTAGGTTAATGTTATGATTAAGTGTAGCATTAATTATCTATAGTAATAATATGCCATAGAACCATCCCCACAACTACAGAACACCAAGTGTCTGTGGTTGCCTTGTTTCTGTTCTGTATGTTATGAGTAAAGTGTGTAAATATGAATCACATCATGTAATGACTAAGCTGCAGTGGTGGGGGATGCTTTGTGGGAGACATATTTCCTTAGCACCTGTCCTGCAGAATGCATAATTGGCACCGGTTTGTTTCTAAATATTAACTCTATTTCTTTGTACATCAGGTCTATCTATTGCTGTGAAACCTAACAAAAAATTCACACTCACTTGTCCTTGTCTGTAACACAGAATGAGAAAGGAAAACTTGCTGCGATTTTCTCAAAGTCTTCTTGGGAAATGTAGCCTTTTCCATCATGATCATAGTTTGTAAATACAGACTGTAAGAAAGTAGTTAAAAACACTACATCAATTCAGCATACGTAACATTTGTATTCATAACAATATCTACACCAATAATAATAATAGATATCCAAATGATGTCTGAGAATGTATCCATACTTAAATTCCCAGTTGTTAAGTGTGTTTTCCTAATTGTCTGTGCCTTAAATGAATAGGAAAAAGTTATTATTCCCTGTAAACATTGCTTTTGTAGTCAGCACAATGATATTTTGAAATTTATCTATTTTTAAGGATATTCGCGATATTTCAAGAGACTTCAAGAAGCTTATGGAATTGTGAGAACTATCAAGAAATTTCTAGAACTGTCCAGAATTATCTAGAACTTTCTGGAATTGTACAGAAATGTACGTAGCTGTATAAATACAGTTATATAGGGTCACTATAGCCCTTCCTGAGAGACGGAGAGACAGG
>JAUZSU010000281.1:0-11015 GCA_034780255.1 Parotocinclus maculicauda
GGTGAAATAAAGAGATTCTGATTCTGATTATGATCAAGTGATACTTTAGTTTTTTTTTTGTTTTTTAATTTGCAAAAATGTCTGTCTGTTTTTTTCTGCCAAGATGGGATGCTGAGTGTACATTAATGAGAAATAAAGATAACTTTTTTTCTGTAATTTTTATCATAGGTACACTTTTTAACTTTGAGAGACAAAATAACAAAAAATCTAATAAAGCACATTGTGGGATTTTTAAAGAATTTATTTGTAAATTATGGTTAGAAATAAGTATTTGGTCAATAACAAAAGTTCAACTCAAAACCTCGTAACAAGTATTTTGGCCCATTCCTCCATGCAGATCTCCTCTAGAGCAGTGATGTTTTGGGGCTGTCGTTGGGCAACACAGACTTTCAACCCCCTCCGCAAATTTTCTATAGGGTTTCTGTGAGGTTGAGGTCAAGCGGTGGGTTTGGGATCATTGTCATGCTGGAAGACCCAGCCACGTTCCATCTTCAATTCTCTCACTGATGAAATTAGATTTTGGCTTAATTTCACAATACACGGCTCCGTTCATTCTTCCCTTAACACGGATCAGTCGTCCTGTCCCCTTTCCATCCCCATGCTTAACAGTAAGTGTGCTGTTTTTTATGCCACCTAGTATTCTTCTTCCTCCAAACACGACGAGTTGAGTTTTAAACAAAAAGTTCTATCTTGGTTACATCTGACCACATGATATTTTCCCAATCCTCTTCTGGATCATTAATATACTATAAGGCGAACTTTAGACAGGCCTGGTAATGTACTGTCTTAAGCTGGGGACCATCAGATTGGTGGCATGCTTTGCACCACTGCCTTTGCATTGCACTTGGTGATGTATGGTTTGGATGCAGCTGCTCGACCATGGAAACCCATTCCATGAAGCTCTCTGAGCACTGTTCATGAGCTAATTTGAAGGCCACATGAAGTTTGGAGGTTTGTAGTGATTGACTCTGCAGAAAGTTGGTGACCTTTTATCACCATGGGCTTCAGCATCTGCTGACCTCGCGCCGTCAGTTTACACGACCTATCACTTCGTGGCTGAGTTGCTGTTGTTCCCAAACACTTCCATTTTCTTATAATACAGTTGTCTGTGGAATATTTAGGATATTTAATGCCAAAAGGTTGGAATAAAAAAAAAAAGGTTTTGTGACACGTCTTCGTAATTAACATTTTTCTACAAAATTATACAAGTAAAAGATCTTTCTTCAAGAATGGTGATGCCGTAAATTTTGCCAGGGGTAGTATATGCTTAAACAGGGTGGATCAGTCAATCAATGTGGGTAAACGGCAGGGTTTAGAACAACCAGCCTGATGATTTGAAAACAAGAAAATAAAAATGGGGACTTATTAGACAAGTTAGAACTGTTGCTGTTTCAACTTACATATTGCATCATGCCTTGCAATATTACTGTCTGTGTTTTTATAAAGCTATTATTCCTTAACACCTTTCAATATGGACAGGGCAGAAATTTCCACCATGGAAGCTGTCCTTTGTGAGTGGTTTTAAAGTGCAGTTAGAGTTACAGTTTCTACTGTACTTAGACGGCAAGTGTTTTGAACATGTTGGCCCTTGAGAATGCTAATGCACATCCCATTCCGATACTGTTCTCAACTTGTCCTTTCAGTTTCCCCTTGGGTGAATATCTGCCCTCTTTAGGGTCAGTCTGTTTTTTTCATTTCAAATGAAGATTTGATAGGACCGAGCCAGTTCTCTAGTAGTATTTTTTAATATACCAAAGAAAATAAAAAGTGGAGAAAGTACTTTCTAGGTCAGAATGCATTATTACTATTTCTGTCATTATTTCTTGTCATATGATGCAATAGCTTTACTTTGTGAACCAATACAGATTGCAATTCTCTCACACCTACAATCATAGCAGGCTATTTTTCATCTTTAGTGCACATTTCTAATTAGACTATGCATGAATCCTCTTTGCCATCAGTGTCATGTTTCACTAGTTACGTCTTTTACAAGCAAGCTGTTTTGTATCACAAGTACATGGGGCCTTTTTAAAAACTTTTTTTTACTAATTGGAAAGAGGAGTAACCTAATAATTCGAAATGAACAATAGCACAATTCTTAAAAGCGATGAATTTGATACACTATATGGCATTACTTCAGAGGCTTTTAATGCATGTTCAAAGTACAGTGAGAAAGGGGTTATTTATAACTATAAGCTTATTAAGCTACTATGGGCTTACTCATCCAACATCAGTGTGATGGCACCGTAGCACAAGTGTGACCGTAACACCATTGTGACCGAGATAGCTTCTCGCAGTGAGTGCAAATTAGATGAACGTACTGACGTGCTCTGAACAGCCCACTGTTCTTCATTCCAGTGATGCTCTATCGAATTAAAATCTGAGGAATGTGAAGGCCAGTAAAGGAAAACTCACTATCACGTTCCTGAACCAGTTCATGACTATATGATCTATATATGCATTGTCCTTCTGCAAGTGTTCAGATATTAGACAGAAACCATTCATGAAGGAATGAACTTGCCCAATGAAGTGGCCACACTGTGTATAAAAGCATTCTCAAAAAATGTTATGTAATTTCTACATTAATTAAAAATATACATGAAAAAACAAAGTACCAAAAAAAGTAATGTTGAGACAAATGTTTATAGTTTTGGTTTTTACCTACTTTTGACATGTTGTATTGAGTTAAATATTATATATGTAATTTTTGAAATACAATTTAATATCTGAAACATCTGTGAAACAAGTTAGTTACTACATTTCCACTTATTGTAGCAGCAGTGACTTGACTTGACTGGTCAGGTTTGTGACAGGGAAGTGGTGTTTCACTGATGTCTGAAAGCATGTTATGCCCTGTTACTTTCTGTCTCCAAGTTATGCTCTGTGTACCAGGCTATCAGATTCCCTGTTATTATTGCTTTATGTTATGACCTCAGCTGCATTCAGTCAAAAAACACATAGTGTAAATGGATTAAATCTTGAAATCTTGTCTGAGACTTGCACTAAGCAGTTAGTTTTTTTTTTCTACATTGTATGACTATTTGGTTTTCTTTTCAGGTGGTGGCTTGTTGGACAGGTGTTCATCATTTGTTTGTGGATGATTTTGTTGCTGGTGGGTTCGAGCAACTGTTGCTGGTCTTTGAGGAAGAGTGCTTGGCTGGTGAAATCTTTGGAAAATTTTTCCTGACTGACCTGTCTGGAATCCATTACTCTGTCAGTTACCAACACTATTAACATCAACTTAATTTTACATTTGTCTCATTTTGTATTAATTGTTGTTAGAAATCTTACATAATAATGCACGATGATCTATTGTTGTTTTGTTATTCATGCAGTAACACCAGCTGCTTTCATAACATAAATTTGTTTTCATTCATGAGCTTAAAAATAAATGTATAGTTTTTATTATTATTTGTACATGATACAGGCACATTATGGAGAGACAAAAACTATTTTTTATTAATTTAACTGGTTGTATACACTATTTCTATATCAACAGTATTGTCTACTTTTTCTTTTTTTCTTTGAAGTGTCCAGCAGAATGACATTGGAAAGCACATGACAATAATTTTCATGAAAATTAATTGTTGGGATTTTCATTTATATTTAATTAGAAAACAAGAATCATTTAAGTATATGATTAACCTACAAATTAAATACTTTCATTTAATTTGACAGTGTGAATTCGGTTTAACCCATGTTAACCTTTGTGTGTTTTACTTTTAGCTTGGAAGAACAGATCAGGAAACTTTAAATGGGTGTGAAGTAGCAGAGGAAAACATGATTCTTATGATTCAAGCTTTAAATTCCAGACTGCAGGTACAGCACTGTTTGATTGATTGTGATTTGATGAATAGTGAAATTTTATATAAAAACAAATTGAATAATCAATTAAGCAACTCTAATAATTTAACCTAAAAGGTGTTTTGAAATGTAATCACGTTTATTTGCTTTCATTTGGTTTATGCAGTGTTTACAAAAATTTTTACACTACACTTTTTTTTTTTTAGATTATACCATGGAAAATTGATTACGAAAAAGCAATTCAGAACAAATACACACTGTTTTAGTTTTCATGGTCTAAAATATTATTATCAAGACCTAGACTAAAATTAATTATATCAAACTTACAAATAATAAATAAAGATCATTTATGTCATGTGAACACTTGGCTATACAGCTTTTATTATTTTATTGATGATTCATGTACCATGACATTATCATGTTAGTGTCACTGCTGTCTTGAGAACGTTACCCACAAAATATTCAATCTAAAACATTAACGCACTTTACACTCAGTAACTGTACACCTATATCGTGGTGTAGTACATAAAGCGTGTGGGTTTGTGTTTCAGAATGGACTGCTGTTCCTCCAGGATCTACATCGAGATCTACATGTTAAAGACCGTGTTATACAACAGTGTGTGTCAGCTCTCCGTGATCATTTAGCCAACAGAAAACATTATGTGTCTCCTACACAACAGGTCCTGATATCTTCAATCTTACCTAGATGTTTCATTAGTTTGTAAAAAAAACAAAAACAAGAATTGTTACTAATTAATGTTATAGTCTTTTTAATATATATGAGTAATGTTTAGCAAGCATGATTATATGTGAAGTTAAGGTTCAGGAACACTGCTTTAAGGGCTCTATCCAATAAATTACAGAGAAAAGTACAAAGATAAAAGTAGAAATCAATAAAGGGTATGCAAGTACCAGAAAGGAAGAAAGAGAAAATAAATATGGAGAACAGGATAAACAAGAAAAAAAATGATAGAAGAGGTGAAAGGAAAGAAAGGAAAGAAAAAATTGAAAGATAACAGTAAAGATAAAGGGATGAATAAAAAGCTCCCAAAAGAAGACAAAAGAAAAAATTGTGTAGAAACAATATAAGTCTTCAGAGAAGCCTATTGATGCCATATTATTCTGACATGAGTTAAAAGGCTGAGTATTTGTAAATTGTGGCACTGAACAGTATACGATAAGTGTTAATAGACCACTATGGCAAGGCAATTCTCATTCAGAAAAAAAAGTCAGAAATGCAATTGTTTTGCTATGTGTAGAATATTAAATTTAAATGTGTGCGCTCTTTTAATTCTGTGTTACTTCTAGTGGCCTTTTAATTCACAATAAAATGCAGTAATATATTTAGACTGAGCACTTTTTAATATCTTTTTAAAATACAGGAGGAACTGGTGTGTCTGCTGGATGAGCAGGGTGAGGAGAATGAGTATACTCCAGAGGACAGGATAATGGTTCATTCGAACGAGCAGTTTTCCAAAGTAGAGAAAATCTGGTACAGGATCGTTGGCAAAAACCTTGTATATGGCGTGCTCCTAACATCACCCAATCAAATGTAAGCTTATTTTATGATGAACTATTGGTAGATATTGATATATATCTCATCCTTTACTCACCACCCAAATAACCCATGACCCCCAGCAGATGTATAGTGTAATGATGTGAAGATTGTGAATAAGAATAGAGTTTTGTTGAACAGGTCGCGTCTGTGGGTTTCCGTTTGAGCTGATTCAGTGGCCTGAAATTGAGCAGGGTAATGAATCGGCATGTGACATCCTTTCTTCAAATGTAACACCATGTAGCTCTGATTAGTATTGTTATGGCCTTGCTCCTGTCATGAATAGTCATAGATGCACTTTAAATAAATAAATTAAATACATCATACCCACTGAATATGATCAGTTTCATGGAGAGCCACAGCAACACAGGGTGCAAGCAGGGAACCAACACTACACAGGGCACCAGTTTGTTGAAAGGGAAATTCACACTAGTGCACTTTACAGACACAAGAGAGAAAATATGCAGACATAGAGAACGCATGCAAACGTTTTGCTTAAGGTGGGTCATCGTATATTTATGAAATTGAAAACAATTATGTCATTTCATGGCTCATTATCAGTAAATAATACAGACAACAAAATAACTGTTTATCACATTAATAATTGGAATAACAATTGAAAGCAGAAGTGTTTGAAAAGTATATACAATGCAAAGTATTAGTGAAGTAAAATATGTTGTTTGTTCACAGTCAGTCAAGTATTAACAAAATGGGAAGATTATAAAAGAAAAACATACATATAGACAAAGTAAGATAGTATAATCAAATTTCTTCAGTCATTTATGACAAAAACTTGTTTGGTGTAATATCTGATATTTGTTTATTGCTGCGAAGTAAAAAAAAAAACAAAGCAGTAGTATGGTCATTTGTGCTTGGAGTAGTATACAGCTTGCCCTTATGTCTAAAATATCAATATGTCACAAACAATTCATGTTAGTGAAGGGTACAAATAATTCAGTATTTATGTTTTCATTGTTAGTATAATACAAATTAATCAGTATCTCTTTCTCTCTATGAATCTTCCCTTAAGTTCTTCTGTATCTTTATTTGCAAATTTTTTGAACTGTTGACTTCTGAACAGTTGTTTTTGTGTAACAGCTGTTTGAGGGTTCATATTATGATATAAGGTACAGATGTTCAGAATGAACAGATGTTTCACTGATATAAAATAGTGCTCATTACTCACACCCCAAGAGTTTCAGATATCCTTTCTTCAATAAAGAAATCCTCACTGCTAGTTTCCATGGGAACAGACTGCAATCATCTCTCTGTGTTTCTCATAACAGCATTTAGACCGCTCGTCATTTATTTTATTTATTAAACAGTGTTTTAAATTATTTCCATTCTGTTTTTTCCTCTTTTGGTTGCCTCAAATTGTTTTTGTAATCTGTTATATTATTTATTTATGTTTTTGATATTTTCTGTTTGATGTTTTCTGTTCTGTCATTCTGCTTTTCTTCTTATTTGTTTTGATTTTGTCTCCTGGTGTGTTTTATATTAGTAATGTGACGATATTAGGAAATTTAAAACATAATGGACAAGGCTTCTAAACATTTCTACATAGCTGTGTGTTTAGTAATACACACTGAAGCAAATCTATAAATGGAGCAATTCAGTAATATTGCTGCTTTTGCTGCCTTAGTACCTGCTGTTGGTGGGTTACCTTCAAAGATGTCAAGTCAATGCAGTTTGCAGAAGCTTAAAAAACAAACCAGATATAATGACAAATAGAGTTTGATAAAGAGTGGTCTTTTCACATCACATAAGGAATACTCTGTCTTTGAGAAAACCATCAAGGCACGAGTAGATGTTGCTGTTAGGAGGAAAAGGCTCTGCACACCAACACCAAAGCACAACAGTGTTACAGGAGGGGGCCAAGGTAGCATTCAGTCACCCAAGCTTTGTAGTCCTTTAAAAGCCACAATGAAATCTGTCTCTTCAGAGTCTAGACCTCAACCCAATTCTGACCTATAGCTACATGACATGTTGAACTTCAAACAAAGCAAAAAATAATGTGATTTTGTATTTAGTTACTTGTTTGTAAGGTGAAATGTACTAGGAAAATAGGCACTGCCAGTGTAAGATTCAGAGTTAGAACAGGGTCCCAAGTCAGTTTTCATTTATTTATTTATTTTTTTTCAGCATAGGATGGGAGAACTTGATCACTGCTGTACTGGCATCATCCTCTGTGACAGAGAGTCGGGCTACAATACTTCATTACCCGGAACCAGTAAACTCAATGTCTGGTCACTCCAGTGCAAAAAGAAACAAATTACCCACAGGACATGCTGTACTTATAATTGCAGATCTTGCCTCTTTGTTAACCTCTGAGCCCAGAAGTTTCTCTATACTGATATATTTTCCTTGCAATGAAACTGGAAGTGCATCACAACATTGTGAATTGGTGAATTTGGACTTGAAGAAGGTGCTAACAGATAAACTTTGGCCGCAGCTCCTTGAGAACTCCAGCTATGGTAAAACATGAAAGCCAATTGTATGTTAAATTACAAAATACATGTGGTGTGTTTTATATGGGAACATCATGCACAATGTCAAATATGTTGTATATGCTGATGTAATGGATTGTTTATAATTTCTCTACTCTAGATGAATCCATAGAAGATCTCCTAAGTCTGATGGCTACCTTCAAATCCTGGTACTTTTGCATAAGAAGCACTGATCACACCCTGGTGGATGTAGCAAGGATTTTGGAGGAGAAATTTGCTGCTAAACGAATTAAGGCATATCCTCAGTATTTGGTGAGTCGCTCCACACAACCAACTGGTGCCATGCTTTACCACTGGAAAGTCTGTGGTTTCTTCGAGGGTCTGCTGGAGTTTTACTGCAGGTTGGTATCTTACTGTCTTCAAATCTCGTGCATGGTTGATTTAATACATTAACCCTATTAAACACACTGGTAGCAGAGAGCAAACTCAAATTTGCAATTTGTGCCACCTTCACTGCTGGATGTAACATGTTGGGTCAGCTAACTTTCTTTGCATTGTTGCTTAAGAAATGCTGAGTTCTAACCATTTGTAAACAGCAGGTTTGAGATGTACCCATGTAATAGAACCCCATGCCTAGCAATGTACTCTTCATGTGACTTCACTTTTAAAACATTTGTTTTATTTATTTGTTATTTATTTTATTTATTTTGTTGGGGGATGATCAGTTTCAGCTTCCTTGCCGTTAATGAAATTAACAAAATAAGTGGAGGCCATTGTCCCTCCTGGTCTTTTCTGGCTGATTTTTCACTAGGTTTGCAGTTGGCTGGGTTAAGGGTCACTACTAGTACCATGGTATGGTAGCGGTACCTGGACCCTACAAAAGTTGCTAAGGTAGTCAATACATGCCAGAAGGTTTGCTGTGTCTCCCAGTGCAGTCTTAAGACTATGGAGTTGATTCCAGGAAGGAAGTTACCCTGGGAGAGCCAAACAAGGTGATAGAAGGTCCTTAACTCCTCAGTAGGAACTTTCCTTTGTGTAGGCAGTTCTTAGGGAATGGAGCAATTGATCAAATTGGCATGCCCTCCCTTTCTCCAGACCTAAATCATGTAGAACACCTCTGGGACATTATGTTTTGGTCCATGCGATGCTGCCAGGTTAGATTTTAAACTGTCCAGGAGCTAGGTGATACCCTGGTCCACATCTGGGAGGAGCTTCCCCAGGACACCATCTGTCATTTCATTAGGATTACCATTTTTAGTTGTTGCAGTGGCATTTTGGCTAAATGGTCTAGCCTGCGCTTTAATTTTTGATGTGATTTTGATGTGATAATTTTCATTTCCATCAAATGATGCGACATCTTTTTGTTTCTTACACATTACCCAGTCCATATTAAGAAAGATATTCTTCATGATTTTTCCCATTGAGGTCTGATGTGTTTTTAAAGGGTTTCTTTAATTTTAAGCAGAAATTTTACAACCCCAGAAACTTTGGGACAGTATGGAAATTGTATATAAAAACAGTTATTTACATTTACATTGACTTTTATTTAATTGCAGACAGTATGAACCTGCTTTGTCTGGTAAACTTCATTTTATTTGTTAAGAAGACTAGATTATCTTTTATTATCTCACAAATGTCATGATTTGTGCTTGTGAGTGTGCCCTATATTCCAAAAGACTGGAGCCTCATCAACTGATTGTATTCTCTGACTTTTCTTGTACAGTGCCTGTGTGTTGTCAGTCCAAACCAGTTTATTTCAAAAGATTGTGTCCTGCACACAGTCCTCAATACGCACATACTGTGGTCTGTTTGTGAGGTAGTCCATAGTCTATTCCATGATGTGATTATGGTGGTCCACTCCTGCACCAACTTACTCTTCAGGAGAGGGAGTTGAATGATATTAAAAGCACTTAAAAGGTCAAAGAACCTAACCCTCACTGAGCTTCCTGCTCTATCATGGTGCCTTTATCAATCCCAATGCCTGGCTGATAGGCAAACTGCAGTGGATCAATCACTGGTTTGATCAAAGGGTGAAGATAGGCCAGAACAAGCTTTTCCATGTCCTTGGGGTGAAAGGTCAGTGTTTCTGTCCTGTCGCCATTTAAATCAATGGAGTGTGCAGTCTTTGTTATTGAAACCACACACATTGTCTTCCAGGCTGTCTTGTCAGGTTATAATAAACAACCATTCCATACATGTGTGTGTGTATATACAATGATGGCCAAAATTGTTGGCACCTCTGAAATTTTTCCAGAAAAAAAGCATTTATCCCAGAAATTGATTGCAATTACACGTTTTGTGATACACAGAAAAATGTTTATTTCCTTTGTGTGTATTGGAACAACACATAAAAAACATAAAATATAAAAATCACACCTGAAACCAGATAAAAAGGAGAAAAGTTGACTTAATATTTGCATTGAGCGTCTGTGCATGCCACACTAAATATGGAGAACAGAAAGTGGAGAAGAGAACTGTCTGAGGACTTGAGAGCCAAAATTGTGGACAAGTATCAACAATCTCAAGGTAACAAGTCCATCTCCAGAGATCTTGATGTTCCTTTGTCCACAGTGTGCAACATAATCAAGAGGTTTTCAGCCCATGGCACTGTAGCTTCTCTCCCTGAACGTGGATGGAAGAGAAAATTTGATGAAAGGTTGCAAAGCAGGATAGGCTGGATGGTGAATTAGCAGCCTGAATCAAGTTCCAAATAATTCAATTTAAACTGTCCTGAAGCTCAAGGAGTATCAGTGTCAGCGCGAACTATCTGTCGACATTTGAATGAAGTCAAATGCTATGGCAAGAGAACCAGAAGGACACAGTCACATAAAAAGCTAGACTGCAGTTTGACAAAATGTATGTGAGTAAGCCAAAATCTTTCTGGGAAAACATCTTGTGGACAGACGAGACCAAGATGGAGCTTTTTGGTAAAGCATATCATTCAACTGTTTATTGAAAACGGTTTGAGGCCTACAAAGAAAAGAACACAGTACCTACAGTCAAATATGGTGAAAGTTCAAAAATGCTTTGGGGTTGTTTTGCTACCTCTGGCACTGGGTGCCTTGACTGTGTGCAAGATATTATGAAATCTGAAGAGTAGCAAAGGATTTTGGGTTGCAATGTAGTGCCCAGTGTCAGAAAGCTGGTTTGTGTCCTAGGTCATGGGTCTTCCAGCAGGACAGTGACCCCAAACATAATTCAAAAAGCAC
>JAUZSU010000287.1:0-17990 GCA_034780255.1 Parotocinclus maculicauda
AATTTTTGCCATACGTGCTGATTAAAAAAAAAAAAAAAAAAAAAAACCTGAGTGGTTTCTTAATTTTTCCAGCACTGTATATGCCATGTGCCTGGAATCCTCAGCGAATTCTTTGCTGTGTACCAAGTTCTGCCGCGGCACCAGTATGAGGTTATTTTTAGCATCTGCCTCAGAAAGCCTAAAGAGATAAAATTCTTTAACTTGATATAAAAAGTTGCGTTTGTGTTTCGCAGGGGGAGCTCAGCTCTGTGTAAGGGTCCCATCAGCAGGGACTATGAGCGTGAGTTTCCTTCAGTGGAAGTGGGACCCAGGTTGATGCTGAGACACTCCAGAACAGGGTGCAACAGCCTGGCTTCTGTTTCGATGGACAGCGATGTTAGTAACTGTTTTATTAAATAACTATTGTAATTGTTAGTGCTGGATAATGGGCATAGTTTGGTGAGCGGTCCATCACGCACACACCTTTTAACATAAATACATGAACTGGTGTCTAAATATGGCAGCTAAATCTGTAAATACATAAATAATGTCTGAATAATGTCAGCTGACGGATGATCGTAGGTGTTGCTCTGTAATTAAGTTAATTTCCAGTCAGCAGCACACAGGTTCACTCACGTACAGCATGTCCCTGTGCACTTTAGGAACGGGATACTAACAGTGATGAGGAGTGGCAGCAGCTGGCTGAAGTGACAGACTGGACCAATCACATGTGCTTCCCTGTGGACCCCCCTATCCATCAGAAACTAAAGAACAAGCTCCTGAGAGCCAAGGACGAGGCAAACTGAAATTGCTTTGTACATTTCAATTAAACTCGAGTCTTGTTGTTCAAGATTAATTATCATCAAGTTCTCAGCAGTAAATACTGCACTATAGTCACCTCAAGCCATGAACGATGGGATGTAATTGGTGAAATAGCTACATGTACCACGGATTAAACTTCTTTTTTCCTGTGTAGCTTCACAGCGGGATGTTGGAAGAGCCCGGTGCTATCAGTCAACCACTAAAGATTCTCAGTAACATCATTCAGACCTGTGACCCTGCTGATCTAGGGAGACTTGGTAAAGAGCTGGACCTGCCTCATATTCTGTTGAGTCTGATTGAAGAGATGCTCAACAGTTCAGAAGTCATGAAGGTACAAAAACCTGTTGTAGGGAAATAAATTCAATATAACAAACCATTATTGTTAAGGCTTCCGGTGACCCAGTATTTGCTAAGGCATCTCGATGGTGACCCAGGTTAAAGCACCGCCGGGGCTTTCTGCCCGGGTCAGGTATCACTCCGGCACAACTGCTGGACGGGCTAAACAGGAGGGGATTGTTCCCCAGCACTGCAACAGTGACCCCTGCCGTGCCCTATGATGGATTGCTTTCAGACTACATGGTTGCCTGCGTCCTGTGAATTTTGGTGCTAAACTCCAGAGCTCCCCTCGACCCTGACCAGGACCAGGAGGGGATAAAATTTAGGAAAAATATCCTTGACATGGGGTAGGTCTTCCAAACGCATCTGCTAAGCAATGCTACAGCAGTAGTATGCTTTTAACATTATCATTAAAACATTATTAGCATATATAAAATATTATCATTAAAACAGGGATTTGCATAAAGTCACCAGGAGCATCTGTTACCCAAAAGCCCTGTAAGAAAAAAGTCAGCTGTATTTTAAAGTTCATCTTTTTAAACTCTACCCGGAGGCAATATAATAGAGATAAATGACTAGCAGACATGGTACGCCTTACAGTGCATTGTAAAACTAATACAGATAGATGATAACTATCCCTTGAGAAGTGACCAGTAGGCAGAGCTAGTAAATTATTTATATTCATCTTATAGATTTATTTGTCATGTGTATGACATTTGTACATTGTTTAAACATAGAAAAACCCAATGTTAAAGAAAGGTTAATGCTAAATTACATACAATAACATATAAGAACTGCATATATAACCGCATTAAGTCAGGTAATGTATTAACTCAAAATATATAAATGATAGCTTAACAGAGCAAGCATTACTTTCATATATCAATAAAGGTCTTTTATATACTGTAGTTATATTACAATAAATACTCTCACAATCGCTTTATTAGGTACACCTAATGTTGTTTCTGTACTCACTGTCCATTTTATCAGTTCCACCTGCCATAGAGAAGCACTTTGTACTTTATAATTACAGACTGTAGTCCATCTGTTTCTCTACATACTTTATTTTCCTTTACTCTGTTCTCTGATGGTCAGGACCCCCACAGGACCAGGACAGATAAGGTACTATTTGGGTAGGGGATTGTTTTCAGCACTGCTGTTACATTGATGTGGTTGTGGTGTGTTAGTGTGTGTTGGGCTTGCATGAGTGGATCTGGAGTTTTCTTACAACACTTGTGTTCATTCACTTTACACATCAACCATATTGCTCGACATTGTAGATGTAAAGTCAGAGACAACAGCTCATCTTATCTCTTGTTGTTCACTTTGTTTTAGTCATACTCTAATAATTCATCAGTGCTCACATGATGCTGGTGGCTCGACATTTCTGATAGGCAAAAATACAAATAGATGCTCTAGCTCTGACACAGGTGTTTAAAAACTCCAACAACACTTCTGTGTCTGATCCACTACTGCAGCACAACACACACTAGGTCAGTGGTGAGAGTAATCTGTGCTAGTCCTGTGGTAGGACTAAGCATTGGAGAACAGGGAACTAAAAGAGTATGCATAAGAGAAACATTGTAGAACCATAAAGTGCTTCATATATTGTAAATGGACATTAAGTTTAGAAACAAGGTGTACCAATAAAATGATCAGTGTGTAGATATATATAAACTCAATAAACTACACTGCTCTCCAAAAATAGGGGATATTTCATCTTTAATTTTTGTGAGCAGTATAAAAGGCAGAGCACATATGTGCTGCTCACAAAAATTAGGAGATACCCCAAAATGAAAGATCCCATAATGAAATATCACTTCATTTTTGTGAGCAGTGTATTAACTCGGACAAATAGCTAAGAGACAAAGCAAGCATTAATTATAAGACATAATAATAAGACAAACTCAGTAAAATAACTAATAGGCAGAAATATCATTGATTGTACAAATACTATATTTATTAGTGCATGGGTAAGCGTGTAATAGGCAGAGCTAACATTGATTGATATAAATTATATTAACTCAGATAAATAACTAATAAGATAAGCTATTGTTAAACAGAAAAGTAGTAATTAGATGTATTATTAGTTACTTGAGTTACTTGAAAATTTAGCATTTTTATTTAGCATGATTTTAGTGGTTTTTCCATTACAAATCATATATTCAGCATAACAGAACTAATAAATTAATTTTAGAATATATTAATATTTAAGTATTTCATTCAACATGTTCTTTGCAATATTGTGAAATTACTGTGAGATAAATATTTAAAAATCTGTATTATCAGATTTTGTACAGAATGAGGAGTCGACTCCAGCGTGAGATTTGTCTTTAAAGCAAAGGGTGAACGTACTATTTACTTAAAGAAAAAATATATACAGTACTGTGTAAAATGCCAACATGCCACCATTAGATTTGCTGTTTTAACAAATGATATAATGGCCATATTTAATTATTTTTCAGACTTTTTCTGATAATACAACCATAAAATTCAGAACATGTGTATGACATGTTAAAAAACTGAAAAGAATCAGAAAAACTAATAAATAAACAAATAAACAGCTTCTATACACACAGCAGCAGTTGGAGGCTTTACTGGGATGCCAAATTGACAAAATTTACATATTTGGAAGAAAGGCAAACAAGAAATCACTTTTTTTGGTCACAAGGGTCACAGTAAATACAGACTTTTGCCTGTAGTAGCCATGTTTGTTCTGAAAACCTATTTTTATTATTGTTTTCCTCATTCTTGTTGTACACATTTCCTGTAGTTACAGGAATGAAGGTGTAAAAGTTATGTAATATAACAAAACTTTCCTGTATAAAGGTGTAGTTATATACAACAAGCATAGTTTTATTAATTAAAAGACTAATAAAGATTTGTATTAACTGATAGGCCTCACTTTAATTTTTGTGAAATTATTAAGAAAGCCAGAAGTCCAATAATCATATTCTGACTAATTATGTAGGTATTACTTTTGATTTTCTTTTTTATTGTGACTTTATTAAGGAGTGATCACTGATTAAAATTTCCATGCTGTTTTAAAAAAGACTGAAATAGGAAGCCTGGTTAAAAATGGTAATTAGGGCTGGCAGACTATTTCCAGTAATATGACGCATGGATAAATGATATTTACAAAAAACTCTGATTTACTATTAAGAGTATTAATCCTGAATAAGAGGATTATTGTTTGCTCATATTTTGACTGCAGAAGCCGTGGAGCGAGCCTGTGCTAGGAGAGCTGATGGCTGTGCTTTTGTCAAGCTGGGGAAGCAACCCTGACTGGGATATAAAGGAGGAGAGGTCTGAATTAATGTTTATTATTCCTCAGCTTCAGTATTTTAGTTAATTGTATTCCTGAAGTAAGCGATTAGCAATATATGTGCTGTAATGATTTTTTTTGACAAATACTGTCTCTCTTACCGGTCCTAATGATGCCTTTTTTATATAAACAGTTGCTAGGATGTAATGCTGCACTTTTATTGTTTGCACAGATGGTTCTGTGTAATGAGATTAATTTCTTAATTTGTTAGTTTCTAAATAATTACTTCTCACATCAGAGCAGAGGATCTTTGCCAGCTGTTCATGTCCGTATTTCTCCGTCCTGACCCGAACCCATTAGCAGTAAGTCCAGGTTTTGGGCTATGTAAATTTTTGAGTAATCAGTATTGACGATATTAAGGATAAAAAAGTAACGAGGTTTCTGTTTCCTGTAGCCTCTAGCAGCTGCGGTCCTGAGTCTGCTTGTTCGCTGCGGAGTGTGTGTTAATGTCCACATGGACAGATTAACGGCTCTTCTGGAGGTTCTGCTGTCAGGACCAGAGGAGGTTACAGACACTATTTCCCAGCGTATTAGTTAAATGTCATCCTCATTTATACTGCAGTTTGTGTGTTTTTTTTAAGTCGTAAGTGTCATGGTGTGTTTGTTTTCTCTCTCTAAGCCTTATTACCCTGGACCTGCTGGCTGGGGCATTTGTGACAGTGTCCTGGAACTAATGCTTTATCTTTTTACCGAGGTAATTTCACACAGGATATTTTCCTGAGGATTTTTCTTATAATTGATGTAGCATTAATAACATGTTTCCTTACTGCAGAGGGACAGCGGCGCACTCTTTGATTTTTGGAACACCGAGGTTTGGTGTCAGCTATGGACTAGAGTTGGAATCATCATCGAAAATTCTGCATTCAAATCTGACCTTGTCTCAGTTAATGGTAAAAAATACAATTAGTTTAAAATGCAGTCATAATAGAAACACAGGCTGCTGTGTTCAAACTCAAGTCCCTTGTCTTTGCTCCTGCTAGGTCTCCGTGTCCTTTTATCTATTGCGCTGTTTGCATTGTCCAGTGAACCTTTTGACAGTTTGACGCTTTTCTTCAACAATGACAACAAACTCATTCAAACCCTCGGCCTTCTATTGACTACTCATAGGTCAGTTCGCCCAAAGCAGTTACCCCTTAATTCTACAAGCCTAATTTTCTTTGGCGTTCACTCTAGTGGAGTTAATTGAAGATAATTGTGACCCGCCTCTACGTTCTCATTCTCGGCAGCTCAGCGGAGTTTAAAAGGGGTCTCCTGTGGGGCGGCTCCGATATGAATAGCCTATCTGTGATGAGCTGCCACCTACTCTGCTTTCCGTTTGCTTTGGAGCTGCCCCAAGAGAAACGGGTAGCGATTCTCGACTCATATCAAAGCCTTAATATAGTGGCAAGCTTGGTCCAGGCAAGTAAATAATACAGTCCTTTTTTAAGTCATTCTTGCCTTTGTTTTGAAAGTTCACTTTCCTAACCGTTCCTGTGCTGTTTTCCAGGTTCTTCAGTTCCAGCCTATAGCTCATTTAGAGCCTGCTCTTTCTTTGCTGCGTCATCTTTGCCTCTCATCCCCTCAGTGCTCAGTTCCAAGCTTCATCAGAGCAGCCCAGGCCTCTGGTTTTCTCCCCCAGAGTGCAAAGGCAGACCAAACCCTAGAACCCCTTCACCAGTCTGGAGGCACATTAAATAAGCCAAAAGAAAACAGTGTGACACACAACAGCATGTTAGATCTGCTCGTGTGCCGTGGCGATCAGCCTCAGAGAACCCCAGAAGCAACACGTGGGAGCGCAAATAAATTTAGGGGATTGAGAGATCCTCCTACAGAGCAGTTCCAGATATCCAAAAGCAAATCTGGGAAGGTCGGGGAACAAGTTGGGTCAAATGGCAAGCCAAACCTGAGACTCCTGAGCATGGGAAATGTTAGAGCTAGTTTAGCACAGCGCAGTGATTGTTTGGAGGATCTTCTAGACAGTTTAGAGCTTCGCAGTGGCTTTTCAGACCATCTCAAACATCTGACACAACACAAAAGCAGTATGAGCTGGCTCATTGATAGTTTAGACCAGCCTCAAAATGGCGTGAACCATAATACTGAAAGTGAGAGTCGTCCCAAGGCGGCAGACGACAAAGGTGAGGCAGTTGAGCCTGAGGTTAGGACAGCGAGTTCCCTCCTGGCCATTCTGCTGCAGAGTGAATCCCTGTGTGAATGTGCAGTGCAGCTCCTTACCCTGCTCTGTCAGACTTCTGGTTATAGCCAAGTCACCATGCCCGTAGACCCAGCCGTGCTCCTAATCGCCCTGCACCACCGGGATGATGGGGTCCGATCAGCAGGCTGCAAACTTCTGTCTCGCCTACAGCCCCATTTGAGTTGTGCCTCCATAAGAGCGAAAGTAGACTCGAATTGGACCGTAGAACCTCCACTTTTCACAGACTTGCTAAGCTGCCTGTCAGATTCGGCCCCTTGTGTACGCAGGAGTGCCTGTAAAGCTACAGAAAGGTGGTTAGACATGATAAGAAAGACTGATTTCAGCTCTGAGCTCCCTAACCAGCCTTCAAGACCTGGGGACAGAAGGATTAACAGTGCCCCAGCAGAAACAAGCAGAGCAAGAATGAGCAGAAGGATACATGGGATTAAGCAAGGGGTAAAGGGAGACCTCAGCTTGCCTTCAAGTCTTACGGGTGCCAATAAAAAGGGACAAGAGTGGCTCACTGTCGCTACGGGAGCAGCATCTCCTGCGGTTTCTCTCCTCTCAGACCCTGATGCCATCATTCGGCGGCAAGGCTGCATCATCCTGGGTAACGTGGCAGCCATAGCAGGGGGTGAAAGGGCGCTAATCAGCGTCGATGCTCCTCGTCAGCTCCTGCACGTCGCCCGTCGCGACTCCCATCATGCGGTGCGCCGGCAAGCCACGGCCGTCCTGTGCGAGTTTAGTCAACAGGAAGCCCTACATCAGGTGAGAGAAGCGAGGTTTTTTTTTTATTTCACACTTGTTTTCCGTGTTTATTATGGGCTAATAAAAGTAATGGTGATTTAACTCATTTTTATGTGTAACGCCTATGGGCCAAACATCCAGTACAATAATTTAATGTGGAGTAGCAATTAAATGCCGACCATTACCGTGCAGTTTATGATAAGTGGCTCCTCATAACAATTACAGTTACCCCTGGACGCTTTAAGCAAACTAACAACGTGCAGACACATTTGAGCAAGATTGCATCATTTTGACAATTGTGCTGAGGGACTTGGAGAACAACAAGTGAAAACCTCTTACCAGCATGTGTTACTTTCTAATTCTAACTGCTTTCTTCCACAAGGCTCTGAAGTCCATTGATGCTGGACTTAAACTGCACAACGTATCCCAGGGATCCTCACTGCACAGCAATCACAGATGGATGAACCAGGCAGAAGCAAAACATAAAATAGACTCAGCACCAGGGTAAAATGTATGGCATCATTAAAAAAAAAATAATGCACTAATTGAAGTGTCCTTGAGTGACCTCTGGCACTGGGAGTTGTATCAGGTTAGCTGATTATTGTTTGTACTGGTTCGTCTTTTTATGTTCATTTGGGATTTTTTTTTTTTTTTTTTTACATAAATTTAGCACTGAATGTGAAATTTATACCAGTGCTATATGTGCAAGGTCTGCCTCTTAAATCCAAATTGGTGATAAAGATTTAGTACGCAGATTGGTGAGGAATAATCCCTTTCACTATCACTATAATTTTTGAACATTTATTAGAATAGAAACATGTTCTGCTTTTGGTTCAAATCAGTTTAGTTGATCCTCATCTTGATAATGTTATATATTGTAAATAAATTATTTGGGCAACACACTTGTTCTTTTTTATGTGAAAAATAGTATTAAGAAAAAGTGTGGAATGAAGAGCCAGTTCTGATAACTATTATTTTGGTCAACTTTCAGACAGACGTGAGTATTAAAAAAGTATTGTTTTAACATTCATTTGAATAAAGGGAAACGCGATTATTGGACGTTTTCTGATTTAAATTTAATTCGTGTTACATGTAGGACAATTATAAAGGGGAAACGATTTATGGCATAACTATGAATATAACTCATTTTAATTGTACATTTCATGTCAGTTCACGAGCCTATTCCGCATGTTGGCTGCACGCATATTGCCTTTTCTATATTTATTAGAAACATTTTTGGTGTATTTTGAGTTTGTAGTCGTTCAGTCTGGGATTTTTAGTTTTACACCATTATTGTGGCTTGACGTTTATTTAAATGATAGAAATTCCAGGCGTCGTTTTGTGTTATTTTGATCATTTATAACCAGTTACTTCGATTCACTACATTCAGAAATAGCCTGGATCTTTGCAGCTTTGGAAAATGGTGGGGAGAAAAAATCTCAGCACTACACGTGAGAATTAATTCAGGATATTATGAATTATGCAGGTCCGCAATGTGGAGAAATTAAAAACCGCAACTGACGCGTTGAAACAGATCCGCAGTCTCTAGTCTGTCGTTCGCAGCATTATGCGAAAGTCTGAGCAGCACTAAGGTTTTTAAATAAATGAAGTATTTATTTTCAACCAAAAATAATAATAAAAATAATTTTACAACTTCTACAGGAAGCAAACTTGAATAAGAAGTACATGCCCATTTGACTGAATCTTCCCTGCAACACCAGCGTTAACCTTTTCGTTTAGACGAGCAAAAAATGTCGTTTGACCAGGGGTGCATAAACTTTATCACAATACTCTACTGGAGTGTTTTTTTATTTTTATACTGAATTTAACCCGCAAATACAGACGGTCTATTTTTACACGATCTATTTAAAGAACAGTGCTTACAGTCTCTCGCCGATGTCTCCCCTTTGAGTGTGTGTGTGCGTGTGTGTGTGTGTGTGTGTGTTTCCCTCAGCGATTAAGTGCTTAAAAGGTGCCGGTGCAAAGCTATAACGAACTACACGAACTGTCACTAGAAAATCATGTTGACCCAATTAAGACTAATGAGTAATTAGTTAGCTCATCAACCTTGAAAATAACGGGACTGAATTATTACTGGTGCGTCCATAAAATCTGTACACACGTTTTTGGGGGGTTGGAAATCTGTCAGTTATGCAATACAGACCGAATCTATATCGGCAAAATATATTGAAAAATTACTACATTAAGAAAAAAAAAAAAAAGAAAAAAAAAAGCAGCCGTAAAGAGCAAAAACGTAACGAGATTATTGACCATTTTCTGTTTCTGTGAATCCTGTTTTTCTTATTTCCACGACGTTCAGAACCACATAGCGCAACCAAGTTTGAATGCGTTATCATTTCTAGGCTATTAAAAAAATACTTTTTAATGTCGTTTTTTTTACAAAGACCGGGTGCATCTGGTCTTTAAAATGATCCTAGTGTGTATTCGGTAATTCGGTTCCATTGAGGTGTTTAGTGCATATCGCAGTCTTGTGTACTAATATTAAACAAATAACTGGAGTTGAAAGACAGTTGTGAAATGATCATAAATAGCACTCTTTCACCAAAACGTCGGATAATTCATTAGCTCTGAGATGCGTTACTGCTTACACAAATCACTTTATTGGAGTTAAAAGGAGTGACAGAAAAATACAAAGCAATCAGGTGGAGAATGACACACATCGAAATGCCTGGTCTTGTGGAAAATAAGGTGGTTCAATCGCGCGGCTCATCATTCCTCGTCTTTACATGATGACACACGGCAAAATCTGCTAATTTCTCATGATCACGATTGTATTCCGCCAAGAGGAAAACGAGTTCAGCACGATAAGGCGCTTTAGCTCTGAATGTCTGTGCTACTTCTTCGTCAGGATTTAAAAAATAAACGTATTGCTACACGAAGCCTAAATTACACGTCAAAGTTGAAAAGTAATAGGGCATACAGAAATGACAATTGCTTTTTTTTCCAAGGAATCTCTTTTTGTGCTTCAGTGCATACATGTCGCATTTAAATCTCACCTAATTCTTTTGGACCATTAAACAGACCAGAGAAATCCCCCAAAAGGCTGACTGTATGGAACCGTATTTGCAGTTTACATAGATTACATTGATGAACATGAGGAATAAATATTGCTATGAAGAATTTGAGCGAAAGCTAAATAAAATTCCTAAAGGCATTTCAATTCAAAGCATTATAGTTAAAATATAAATAGAAGCTGTTGAACTATAAAGATTTTCTGTTCTCCCTGCAAGACATTTTAAATCAGACCAAACAAGCCTCGTAAAGTCACAAACCCTGATTGTTTTCGCAGTTACAGCAGAGTCATTGGGCCCAACAGCAGTTTGTGAAATCAAAATGCCACACGTTGTATGAAATGACTAGGCAAAGAGGATACATGACAGGTCTGAGCAAGAGAGATTTTGCTGTAATGTTCAACATCTCACTTAAAATCGAATTTTTAAAAAAAGTTCCTTTTAGGAAGGCTGTAAAATCTTAGGCATGCAAAAATGAAACATTATGAATTCACACATGACATTAGGCAGTGCCACATCTTCAGCATCAAGTTACAAACTGACATACTTCCGTGACTTTGGACGTAGATTGCATACCTGAGCTGCAGGACTAAACTATATTGGGGATGTCAAGAAGAAAACGTGGAGCTCATTCTTCCTGAGGGAATGATCGGTTTGGAAAGTGTGATTTCCCCTGAAAGTCAATATCTGTTTGGAAAGAGATTGCTTATCGATATCAGTGCTTCTTCATTTTAATGGAAGAATTACGCTATATTGCCAAAGTGCTACAAACCTTGAAATTGCTCAAAGAATTTCAACAACAACAAAAAAAAAATGTGCATTCTGATAAATTAAGATTGGTACAGGTAACTTTCTGGCACGGTGATAAATTGGAGCGTCTCGTAAACGAAAAACAATGTGCTTTTTTATCATGTGTAATCAGCGTTAGATTAACATCAATCCTGAAAAAGGAAACAAGAAAGGACCCGTTTTATCTACTCTTGGAAAATAAAGGCCCACACAAAAATCCGACTGTCATTATACTCATGACAGAATCACAGTGCAAATTTATTTCGACTTTGAACTGGAATTAAAAAGTGGAAATTTGTGCTGCAGCTGTTGATGGACTTGTCAGTTTGTAACGAAAAAGTAAATGGTCGGTTACGGCATCGTGCAAAAAAGTACACCCCCCGCCTCCCCCGTCCAAAAAAGAAGGAAATAAAAAGACATTTGATAAAGAGAAAAACATTCCAACAAAAAATTCCGTTCCCTACTTCGAGCACTACCATTTCTACTTGCAGAACAATCATCAAGTTTTAGGCTACCAAGCCTTGGCTCAGGCGCTGGTCTCTTGCTTTAGGCGTTGACTGCGGGCCTTGTAAACCTCGATGAGAAGGTCTTTCACGTACTGGATCTCCCGCTCCACTGATTCCGCCTTGTCCCGAAGTTCTCGGTTTCTTCCTTCCAGGCCGTGAAGCTGCTCCTCCAACGAGTCCAATTCTGCTCTCTTCCTCTGGCGATACCTTGTGAAAAAAGAAAAATTAGTGACGAAAAAGACTGATGACTCATACAGTCAGTTTTCAGTCTGTAGTCCCAGAGAGGGTGTGGTTAGATGTCTACATCAGCTTTGTATTTTTTTTATAACCATAAATTAAGAAGAGGAATTTCTATATGAAATGCCTCATCACATCACCCTTCAGCCCTTCAAGCATAAAGCATCTTGGCAGTAAGTGGAATTGAGTTTACTTTTGCTTTACTTTATAATTGTGATAATCACCTAGGCAAATTTCACAAGATCTACTCTTTAATCCAGATGAACGTATAGTAGGAGCTGCTGGCTCTAAATAATATACCTGTGAGCTGCGGTCTTGTTTTGATCTCTTTTCTTCTGCTTTCGTTCTCCATGACCGTTTTCCATGAGTGAGACGTCCAGGTCTGATTTTACACTGCAGGACTCCTCCTTCAATAAACAAATGCCCCTGGAGCAATGGGCACCCATTTCATGTCCGTGTCTGTCGCCACTCAAGCAGTCAGGGCCTTGACCTTCTAAAAAGCTGCAGTGGTAGTCATTGTGTGGACGATGTATCTCTACACCTTCTACTTTTACTGGCTCGTTGATTGCCCCTAGAAAGTTATGGTAGGCCTCCTCATGGGGTCTTCCTTGAATGTAGCAGCCTTCATTGGACTCTGTCTTCCAGGACATGTTAGACTTGACCACGTCGCCAATGCCAGTCTTGCCTTCGCTCACCATCTCCATCTCCGCGCCTCTGCTCATTCCATTCATGTTGACTTCTTTGACACCGTACATCATCATCTCGTCTTTCTTATGTTGGACTTGAATGGGTCCACCAAACCCATAGCTGCTGCTAACCTTGCTTATACCCATGGCCTCATCTGTGTAGCGGCAGTTCTTCTCTTCTTTGGGTAAAATGGCGCATCTTCGGATCTCCACCGCACTGCCCAGGCAGTACCCTTTGCCCACCACCCGTTCATCCTCCACACAGCTGTAGCTCCCACTTAGAGCAACAGCTGAGTTACCTGAGGTATTTCCTTTGGAACTCCAGATGCTATTCTCGTAGGTTTCGCTAACCTTTACCCCGTCGGGAACTCTCTTGCGGCCACAAATGCTGCTATTTGGGCGGCTGCAACTGTAAGGGGCGTGTCTGGGCATCTTGGATCTGCCAATGGGACCCCCACAGAAGCTCAGCAGGTCTAGTTCCCCAGTTGCTAGGGTAACAAGTAGGGGGCTAGATTCTGATTGGCTAGAAGCAGAATACGATGCATAGGGCAACTGGTAGTACGAAGAGGGACCCACTGGCTGTGGCCCCTTTTCGCATTTGCCCAATTTGGAGACTTTCTCTGGCAGTGGATCAGACAGGAAGTAATCCTCCAGCTGAGCAAGCTCCTCCTGCAGTAGAGATGTCATGACCTCCAAATCAGAGGGTACCTGGATGTCATGCTGGAGGGGTGAAGGGGGAAGGGATGCATTGGGGGAGGGAGAGGAGTGAGGGGTTGGGAGGTACGAGGAGAAATCCACTTCTTCCGTCATCCAGTCACTGAGACCATCACCTATTTGGGAAAGAGAAAACAATGAAATTATGAAAATATGGAAATTTAAAAAAAAAACAAAAAAAACAATTAACAGTCCAAAAGCGAATAACAATCAGCACCATGTGTACAATGTTCCCTATTTTAATATTTTGTTTCAAATGGTATCGCATGATCGATATGGTTCGTAAATACAAAGCGATAAAATCTAAAGCAATATTAGAGCTAAATCAGTTTAAATGTACACCCCAAAAAATTAAAAACAGACACACATTGGTAGTTTTACTCACTGTTCGAGGAGGAGAAAATGTGCTGCAGTGCGGTGCCCACCTGAAACTGGGAAAATAAAAAACTGTACTCACTGCAACTCACCAATTAAGTGCTGGCTCTCCTCAGGCCCCTCCCCTCTGCGCCTCTCCAATTGGCTGTGGTTAGCCTGTGGGTGAGAGAGAGCGAGGGGGTCTGCCGGGCATCCAAGTAGAGCCTTCCATATGGGCGCTGACATTGCCATCACCCTGTCCGATGATTCTACGCTTTAACTGTCCGAGCTTTTTGTGTGCGATAACGTAGCTTGAGAGTTGAGCCACTGAAAACGGGGCTGGGTGCACATTATGAAACCTAAAAAAAAAAAAAAAAAAAAAATTTTTTACAAAAAAAAAAAAAAACAAGACAGGAGATCGATCAGACAAGAATGAGCCAAAAGCTTCTTGATGTTGGAGTGAGCCAACCATGGCATAATAAAACCATTCTAAATCAGAACAGCTGCTGCTATTTCAGTTTGTTTTGTGTCGAAATTGAGAGGATCCTTTAACATTCCCAAAACTGTACTGAAAACAGCCCTCAAAATCACCACACCATGCACTGTTACAGTATTCGAAAATTCCAGCTCACAATTATGCCAGACATTGATGAGGCAAATGACCCATTTCATTTCAGCATCACTTAGGAAACGTGTGATTGTCAGGGGACCAATTTAGACTACTGCTAGACCTTTTCCATTCGTCTTGGTCTCCTGTGCCCACTTAGATCCCAGTGAACTAGGTGGATGCTCAATATGTGCCAAATAAACCTAGGGCTCTACCAAATGCATGCACACACACACCCAGTAGTACCATTAATTACTGTTACCACCAACACTGGGTGCCATAATCACCAATTAAATGTTAGTTGCCTTCAAAATGACACAGTCAGCCACAAATAGAGACAGAGTACCTGCTATTAGTAGAGACACTCGTGGAGCTCATTGGTAGGTCTACTATTCCTGCATGCACACAATCCAACATGCATGACAGCCCCCGGTGCAACTGTTTACAGACAAAGCTGAGATCCAAAACAACAAGCCTGGCTGTAAACATCCCATCAGGACGATTAATCCAGAAGTAAAGCATCATTGCAACCAGAACTACAAGCAGAGTCTCAGACATAAGGCAGGTCCATAAGGCACTGAACTCTTGGACGAAACTCGCCTTGCACGTGGGATGCAAGCAATGACGTAATGCAATGTGTCAGTAGATCCAGCATGCTCTGGACTCATTGTGTCTGTTTTCAGGCTATTCTCTAAGCAGAAAGGTACAAACCAGTCACGGTTTTGGAACATACATGACACGATGAAGGTACAAAAGTACACCTTATGCACGTTATGTGCGTTGGTTTAGTAAAACTAGACATGTAAAGTAGCTTTTTTGTCTACGTTAAGGACAGACAGTGAAATGAATGGCTAATAAAATCTTTGTTGGGGAAGCTTGCTTTAAATAGCACTCCAAAACTTTGCCAGGAAGAATTTCAAACTTTCAATTCAGTTCCCTGCTAAGAAATTAAACCTAGCTCAAAATGTACCCAATAGCAAGACCAGTAACTCTTTCGAAGTTGCTAAGCAGCGCCAGGCAACAGCTGACTGAACAAGCAGAAGTAAGAGCTAAAACTTTGAAGGCAAAAAAAGAAACAACCTTGCAGCCAAAACAAACAAAGTGTACCGCACGAGCAACAGCCAGAAAGCAGAGAAAACCCCAACGGCATGCAAAGTAACTAGCAAGTTGCACTTACTCCATTATGTTATTTGAGTTGAGGGTGCGTTGCTGCAGCAAAGCACGGCGCTTGTGTTGGTGTGAAAGTGGTCGCTGAATCAGAAAGCCATGTCTCCTGCGGAGTGGCCGGACAGAAGTGCTGCTGCTGCTGCTGCTCTCGCTTTGTTGTGATCGAGTTGATGACTGGGAAGCGCCTTAATTGAGTGAAAGCATCATCATCAGGTCATCCACACCTAGCAACCAGCTGCGTCACGCGCTCAGCTTCGAGATCCCTCCGCCCCGTCTCGCACACGTTCCGCTATAATAAACAACGCCTACACGATATGGACTTAAAAATGTACCCAGACGATCTGTCAAGACGACTTATCGACTCTTTAAAGTAGTTTAACTCGTCCTGAGAAACTATTCAAAAGACATTGCCGTGAGTGATACGCACGGAGTATATAACACGTCGTTTACTTGTTTACTCCATAACTCGTAGGCTGCCCCCTTATTATATTGCAGGATTCAAAGGGACTATTTAATTTGCAACATCGAGGAAGAACACTTCACTACCCAGGAGATACAGGGCTATTGTTGCAGCTTAGTTGCATCAGCGCTGCAAGCGCTCGCGCATTGGCTGGATCTGTTAAAACCGCGGCGCTGTCATTGGCTTGGGTTCTGCTCTCCGTTTATTTGATTGGCTGACACGAAAGGAACGCTTCGTCCAATGGTGAGCTCCGGTCTCTGTGCACATGTTTCACGTAAACATCCCGAGAGCACAACAACAGAGAAGTTTGCCTGCCAGTAAAGCAGAACTTTATCAAAGTGTGACAACAGCTCGGGTTGAATTTGCATGACTGTATTCCATTGGTTTCCAAGTGGTAGCTTTTGTCACCAGTTACATCAAATAAAAAAAATAAAATAAACTCTGCTCTTAACTTAATTTAATTATACTGCTCACAAGAATTAGGGGATATTTCAAAATAATAGAGGAATAGAGATCAGTAAAATATCCCCTAATGTTTGAGAGCAATGTATTTCATTTGTGTTTCCTGCTAATTACTACGCTATGGATGCTCCATATCATATAGCCTAAATTAACTAACCAGTGACCAATTTACCTAATGCATGTCTTAGGAGTGTATGAGGAAACCGAAGCACCCAGAGTAAACCCATGCAGACATGGGGAGGGGATGCAAACTTCTCGTAGGCAGAATCCAAGGTCAATTCAATTCAATTTTATTTGTATAGCGCTTTTAACATTAGACATTGACACAAAGCAGTTTTACATTGATACATGAACATTGTCACAAATTGGATTCTATTGTCTCTAATGAGCAAGCCAAATGGTGACAGTGGAAAGGAAAAACTCCCTGAGATTACGAGGAAGAAACCTTGAGAGGAACCAGAGTCAGAATGGAAACCCATTCTCATTTGTGTAATGAACATAATTAACATTACATATTAAAACATTTAAATAAAAACATGCAATATGTGTATATAGAGATAGGAGAGTGAGCATTTTTTGGAATGGCTGGTCGTTCCGTCTGATATCATCTCCCACAACAGGTTCACCGTTGGAGCGAGAACCTCGGCAGAAAAAGAAAATTAATTAGACTTGATCTTTGGTACCTTTAAGGACCAAAAATAGAACTATAACTACATGCCGAATGCTTGACTAAACACGTAACTCTTGAGCCTAGATTTAAACATTGAGACTGTGTCTGAGTCGTGAACATTTATCGGAAGACTTGGAGGCTATTCTGCAAATTACTACATTATTTGTTTTCTGCAAATTACTACATTATGGATGCTCCGCATCATATAGCCTTATATTAACTGAACCCTTAATTGTGCTACAGTTTTGCTGTATGTTAATTTGAGATTCAAACACACTATTTAGACCCTGTATGTAGGCAGTTAAGTGCAGTGTATATACACTTACTGGCCACTTTATTAGGTACACCTTGCTAGTACTTGGTTGGACACTATTTTCCCTTCAGAACTGGTTTAATTCTTCTTTCCATAAAATCAACCTGGAAACATCCCTCCTATTTAGGTCCATATTGACACGATAGCATGCTCAATTTGAACTTCAGCAGGCTGTCTTGACCATGCCTATATGCCTAAATGCTTGTGGCCTTGTGATTGGCTGATTAGATATTTGCAATAACAAGCAGTTGAGCAGGTTTACCGAATAAAGTGGCAGACAAGTGCACACTAGTAGATAAGTGATAACTAGTGATAACGCAATTGTACTTTTTAGAGACTATGTAGACTATTAGATAAGCACTATGTAGACACTTGAGTTCACTATGTAGCACTCTAGTGCATTATATATACAGTATAGTGAATGTTATAGTTATTTGTGCACTATGTAGACATTAGTGAAGCATGCAGACATTGGTCTACGATATAGACTCATGCAACATATGTATACACTCTAGTGCACTAGTTGGACATTATAGTGCAATATGTATACACTCTAGTGCACTAGTTGGACATTATAGTGCAATATGTATACACTCTAGTGCACTATTTGGACA
>JAUZSU010000290.1:0-12656 GCA_034780255.1 Parotocinclus maculicauda
CGTTGTTTCGTTTCACTGTATACTGTACACCACTGTATATGGTTGAAATGACAATAAAACCACTTGAACTTGAACTCATGGCTAAAACTCGGGGGCAAACATGCTGTCCATCTGTTCCACTGTTTGATTTAACCCCACAGAACCCTTTGTCGTATTTTGAATTTTACACAATCATGAGCAGACATAAATATCTACGTATAGTGTGTGAACACGCAACACTGACATACCAATCTCGATCTGTTTTTGCCTTTAGAGACATGTGTAATATAATTTCACTACAGTCACATAATGTCATGGTAATAGACGAGACTGGTATCATTATATATTGCCGTTGCTTTTTTTGCTTGTATTTTTATCCAGAGCAAATATTCACACATTGTGAAGCAAATATTAATTCCGCTTTCATCTAAACAATGCTAGCAAGTCTCCCATACTCCTGCGTTGACCTTAATGTCTGGAATATTCCCTGTTACCAGACCAGACAGACGTTAAGTCTGAAACCAGACCAGACGGTGTCTGGGGAAGAGGGACAATGTCGACGCGCCAGCCATCCCCATCTGACACGCCTTACTCTGGAATGCGACGGCTGCGTCTTCCCAGATATGACGTGCATTAAACCACCGAGTTTGCCCTGCAGTGGCAGAGTTATAGTGCTGTAAGACTCTGGGAACCCCCAGCGACACTCCCAGAAGCCCCCCCAGAGGCCCCATGATTTCTACACACTGAGTACTGCATGCGGTGGTATGAATATGCATGCAGTGATAAATGGAGCCAGGCCCGCTCTTGACTGTGATCCATGGCTGGGACACAATGGTTCCCAGTCCTTCTGCTTTATGGGCCCTGCTCGCCGAGTGTGTGACGGCCTCAATGCGTACGCTGATTTAGAAGCATGGGAATGGTGCAGCCTCTGCCTACCCAAGACATTTGCTGTCTAACTGGGTGGGTTTATGTCTCATTGAGGGTTTATAGATGCTTACTGATTAAGCACCATTGTAGGGTAGGAAGGGAACTTTGTTCACACCGCTGGGGTTATTCAGAGTCAGTAGACAAACACGGCAGCATGAATTAAAATGATTGATTGAATTAAAGTGATGATTACTGCATTCCTCACTCACATAAAAGTAAAACTTTCTTACTAAGGCAAAATATCAGCATTCGTATTGCATTTAAACCAATAATACGTGAACAGCGCATGCAGATTTGTTTTTTACTCCTAAATTCTCCATATTTCTCAATATTTATTGTAGTATTTTCCCTTAGATTTAGACACGTCAATTCTCATGGCTCATACCCTATTAATGAGCATCTATAGGGGCCGTAGAGGTTAGTGTGAACACAATGTGACAGTGCAGGAATGCGATGGACCTTCCATCCCACTGGGGTGGGATAAGGGTTATGTGTGTGGGGGGGTTGATGCGATGAGGCCAGACGCGCCACATTTGAAGGCATCTCATCTCATTGCCACCCAGTCCCTACAGAAAATGCGAGTTACATGCCCAGGCTGTCCATCATCGGCTGTCAAGGAAGAAAGATGTCTGGACCGGCGCAACAAAACAGCAATAATTCACAGTGTGCACTCCTCCGTTTTGCTGTCCTGCCTAGCAACCGGCGTCAAGTGAGACAGAGGCTTCATCCCTTAGCAACAAGATTCGAGAGATGGTGAGGCCTCACACCTTAGCAACAAGGGCCCTGCAGCTGAGAGAAAAGGCGCTTCTCTGGGTGTCTGAAAAGACACCGTCCACCCCCACCACCTACATCCCTTTTTTTCCACTTGGTGTGAAGTTCATTCGATGGCTCTGAAAAGACAGCCCTCCCCCTACTCAGACACTTGTCACACGAAGAAAAGAAAGGGCTAGATACTTGGTGGATAAGATCATGACTAATCTGTTGTTCTTTACTGGAGAGATCCAACAGAGGCTCTAAAACAACTTGCCGGCTGCGCTGCATACGGATAACTGCCTGCGACCGACACATTCAGGAGCCATGAGGGAGAATTCGGGGAGGTGGGGTCACCATGATGCATATATTTGGAAAGAAGAAGTTATTGAGCAGGATGATTTTTTTTTACATCTGTCCAGGATATATATTTTATACTACACCACTAAATATCATCTTGGTTTGATTTTTGGCTGGATTTTTAGATGAAAAGGATCGCACAAGAACTGCTGGATAATCTGATCCTGCCCATGCCCCGTCACTGTCAGTGTGTTTTGACACTCTTGGGTGACCATACACCTTACTGAACAGTCCATGTGGGGGCACTCTGGTCCAGTTCACCATATCAATATATCGCTTGCTAGTCAATCACCAGAATTGAGTTTGCATCTCATATGTGTAATCAAACTAATTTCGGTTTTCTGAACAATTCTCTGATGAGCTAGTTTAATAAAATTAAATTAAATTTGGCTCTATTTTTTAATCATTTCAAATTCATTTTGAAATATCCCCTCATTTCTATGAGCAGTGTTTTCTATTTTTTGTTCCCCCCCCAAAAAAAAAGATTCAGAAAAACATTGATACTCACACACAATAAATCAGTTAGTCCATACACTATTTATATATGAATTAATTATTTAAGTAGATTATTTAATTCTTACTTATAACATCCAGGCCACACAAGAAGGCCTGATCCCATTTCGATTCTTGGTTCTCCCAAGGTTTTCCTTCCTTGTTATGTTTAGGGAGTTTTTCTTGCCACCGTCACCCTAGGCTATCTCAATTAGGACTTTGGATCTAGAACATAGAAAACTGTAAAGCAGCTTTAAGATAATGCTCCATTGTAAAAACCTATACATAAATAAATTTCTTATTGACTTTGGCTTTGTGTACTAAACCTAAGAACCTAAGGTAAGTCACATGTTAGCGATTGGTGGATCTGTGGTTAATGTAACGTTGCACTCCTGATAAACCACACCCATTGAGCTCTTGAGCAGAGCATATAACCTTTACCTGTTCAGTTATTCATTTGCTCTGGATAAATGTCTGATAAATGCTATAAGTCTAACCGAGAGTGACGTATACTGCGTCTATTGTACCATACCTGGCCTGGGTTCAAATCCAGGTGGGACTATAACATGAAGGTCCAATGGAGTGTTACGGAAAACTATGAAACAGGAAAACCCGGAAACAGCAAAAATCCGGGATATATTTTTTCCGGTAATATTTTTTGAAAACCCGCAATGCACCGAGGTCGCTAAAGGTGAACCGCGAAGTGACGAGGGAACACTGTACTTTGTTTTCACTTTCTTTAAGTGTATACAGTAATTGGGTTGTATTTTAATAATTGATTTTAAGGCACTTGCCAAGGTTTACGTGGTTTCAAAAAGCCGTTGTGACTTTAGCCCAGGACAGGTATCACACAGGCTTGATTGCCCTGCCTGAGGAAAGGGTTCATACACTGGAGCTGCTAAAGCTACCCCTACCGGCCCTGTGATAGACTGCCCTGCCGTCTCTACAACATGAGCCCTGTGAAAAGCCTGTAAGCCGGACCAGCAAAGGCATAGTTATAGATGTACTCGTATGTGAATTGGCTTAAATGTTTACATAAAAATCAACACCTATTTTGTTGATGTAATGTTGATTAATTGGCAAGTTAATGACTGGACTAATTAACTGTACCTTACTGACAGAGGAGGCTCGGTGGTTAAGGGGTCGGACTAGTAATTTGATGGTCTTCTCCTGTTGGACATTTACACAAGGCTTCATCTTAATTGTCAGTCGCTCTGTATAAGGACACCTGCTTAAACGCTGTAAATGAAATATAACTTAAGTTCTTTCATTTATATCTCTTACACCAACCAAGCTGTCCACTCTGACAGGATGATATCCCTACAGGAAGCTCACAACTAGCATGCTGCTGCTTCAAAACACAACTGATACACAACCCAGTGATGTATTACTAAAGGAGGTCTGCAGGGTCTTTCTCTAGCCTTTTGTTTCACGGTTAGCAGGTAGCAGCTTTTTTCTCTGGCCACTGAAGGAAGAAATTTTGACAAGTTTCTGTCAGTTAGCAGGGTAGATTGATTAAAAGATCCTGACAATCGGTTAATTCCAACTAATTAGCACCTTTTTACACAGAAATCTGGCTTAGCAGAACTATCCATAATCAGTAGGTCCACCACATCATTAGCTGTAATTCTAACCCTGATGTGGCTTCGGCTTCTTATTCAGGGTCCATGTCTTGACTAGGGGTGGGACTGCGGCGCCGGGAGCAGAAAAGGCTGTCCTGTCTTTATGCAGAGCAGATGCTTTTCTCTATTGATGCTCTCCATCGTCACTTGAAGATCTCTGGGGTTGAGAGAAGGCCTAAGGAAAGGAGGAACAATCATGTGAATGTGAGGTGTGAGACAAGCAGTGGATGTGTTAATGAGGAAAAAGGAAGTTAGGTTTGCACAGTCTAAAACCAGCACAGCGCAAATGTCACGTACCACCAGCGCTTTCCCGATGACTTCATATAAGGGATCATCATCGCCTTTCAATGGACTTCAGATCTAGATCCTCTTTGAGCGCTTAAATCGCTCTGGGTGCACCATCACATGGTTTAATACCTTTCTCTTTTCTCTTCTGGTTAACGTGTCAATCAAGTCTCACAACCGACTGACAGGGCAAATAATCAGCTTTTTAAAAATAGTCGCCATTATATAGTGTACCGTTACGTCCCTCCCACTCCTTTTCATGCACGGCCAATGCAGGTGGATCCTCTAATTAGATGAATCTTTTAATCCGAGCCCTACACGCTCCTTTCCGATTGTTCGACCACCGTCCCTTTCAGTGCAGACTCGATGCGCCTGCTTTTGTCTTCTCACCAAGACCTGTTCTTCCAATGAATCCACTTTTTCTCCAGGCATGTTGCACATGGGCTAACTCTCATCATTGTCCATAGGGTCATGCTCCGGCGTGCCAGAGCTGTTGACCCTTACAAATGGATTCATGTCATATTGAGAAGGCTTGATTAGGTTTTAACAAGGCCAAAGTTCCTGGCCTGAAAAGACGATGAATGGGCATAAAGAGAAAGTAGATGTGGGGAGACGTTTGAGAAAACCAACACACCAAATCCTGGGAGGAAGGAGCATTTAATGAGAGATTAGCATGACAAGGAAATGCTTTGAACAAACTCTGGTTTAGCGGATCACGTCCTGGTGTACGTTACGAAGAGTGAGGAACTTTCAGTATTTAAGTCAGGCCTCTGGACAAGCTTGCTGAATCCGCTTTGAAGAATTAGAAATGTCTGGAAAAATATCCCTAGATTCTCAAAACTTTGCCTTCGTTTGCTGCTTCGTTTCTGAAGAACAGCCACTGGGGAATCCCCCTCCATACTTTTTGAGCAACTCAACGAAACGAGTCAATAACAACACACTAAGTCGCAACTTTCTGGTGCAGAGTAACCAAGAATGTCAACGATTCTGCGTAAAAAGATCTGTCGGGCCAGATGTACCAATCATCCAACACCAATCAACCCCTTCAAGTGATATAATTATCAGGTCAGGAGGGGAACGGTTTGGTGAATAAAAGACACCACCTTTCTCCCACCCCCTACTCATAGCCCACCATTATACCCCACCAACAACAGGCCAATTTGTCCGCAAGGCCCCTTGTGCCCACACTCCCTGCTGAGTTATTTAGCTTCTCTCCTGCACTTCAATGGCAGGTACTGATTAGACGGGCTGCAATTTCCCTCCCCTTCTCCAAAAAAGAGAGGGAGAAAGAAAAAAAACTAGCCCCCTTCTTCCAGGCAATCTTTAATCTGATTACAGGCTTTCTACAGCTTTTCAGACAAGACCAGCCTTATGGGACAATGGAAGACCAAGTGGTTTCACACACAGCCTCTGAGCTATGTGATCCAAGTGTGGAAACTCAGGGCGCTCTCCCTTGGCTGGTAGTCCCTTTCAGGTTACACTATAGCCGGGTCAGCCCACCTGTCGCACGGGGTCGGGAGGGGGGATTAACGAGGACATCTCTGTTACAGGGTCAGCTTCCTCCCTCCCTCTCCCCATCCCCTGCAGACTTGTTTGATTAGGAAGAGGAGATTTGACCCAGGCTCCTTCGCTCTTCACCCACTCCGTCCGATGCTCCACATTCTTCTTCCAGCCCATGGGAAAGGACTGTAAAACCAGTGCGAATGTCGGCCCCGCCCACTACACCCCCTGCTGTCCGTCTCATTTGTACCTTGTAATCCTCCGAAAACCCTGAGCAAGCCGTTGCATATCCTCCCTTGTCATGTTTTTTTTCCTCCCCTTGTTTGACTTTTCTTCTGAGAAGCTTACAAATAAAGAACTCCCCAAAGAGCCACCGCAGGACGGCTAATCTAGGCTAATGGATGTGAGGCTACGTTTGGGGATATCAGGCTTCTAGATATAGTCTGGAAATCTGACGGCAAGGGTACAAATCAAAGCACTACAATCAAAATATGTAACGGACAGAACGGTTCTGACCATTTACACTGAAAAAGGCATGAGGCCTGTTTTTAAGATCTGTAATTCATAGATAGTTGGATTGGATTGGTCCTGAAAATAATTGTTCACTTTGGCTTCCTCAATTTGGTTTGTATCCCTAAATAATAACACTGATGGTCAGCTTTAAAGTCAATCAAATCTGAATAATATCTGAATCAAATGTGCACAGGATACAGGATGCTATGGCTATCAGGAAGAGTTTCAGCAAATCTCTACTTATGTTTATATAGTGAGCAATCATGTCTCTAATTTGGGATTTATTCCATCTGCTCCAAGGGTCCTGTTACTGGATGTTTACCTCTCCAACTTTCCACGCTTAGCTTGCAATTAGTTTTGAGTTTTAGCAAAATTGTTAATTGTATGGACGTTAAGGTGCTGCACTCCCAAAATTAGGTACCTTTGGACCAATAAATACAGGATTGTCTATAAAATAAGTACAACTTTAATAATTTGTTGTTCTTAATCCACACGAGAGGCTGTTTTGTCGATTTGAGATATTTTGTAATTCATTGTGAACCCGTGGGTGATGCACGAAATGAAAAATGTTAAAATAAGACTTACTTTACAGACAGTTATAAAGATTATTATTATTGTATAACAGTTACAGTCTGAACTCTAAACTGGGAAATGTGTAGTGTTAATTATTATAGGTTCATATTATGGAGTCTTATGTTAACCCAAACATAAATGTGACAAACTGTAACAAAACATTTACAAATCAATCACGCTTAGACTTTGTGGAAAAAAATGTATAACCCAAAGTATAAAAACAATTGGTGTATAGAACTATAAAATGTATAAAGATAAAGGAACTGAATCCGGCATAAAACATGCAGATCTAATAATGTCATATTATATTATCGACTCAATGGCAATTATAATGATTCGTAGAATTTTTGTCGTAGTCAAACTTGCTTTTAAAGTCAGCGTTTGCCTTTTCGAAACATTTTTCTTTAGGTTTTTTATTTTTTTGCTTTTAAAAACACCTCCATTATGCAAGTGAAATCTGCTTATCTACAACCTGGCAGTCAAATACATCCAAAACACTTATGTGTATTTTAAGTTCATTAAATGTCCTGGGGATTGATCAGGAAATAACCCCATTGACCCTATTTGACCTCTCAACAAGGAGTGGATTTTCATAAGAATGGTGGGATTGATTCAGACCTGACGGTGACCAACAGGCTTATGGCCTACAGAGCTGCTGGAGGATTTCGTTTGTTTTAAAATTATAAACAAGTTGGAACATTGAGTCATTATTTCAAAGCGACATTTACTATGTTTGTCCAATAATAAGCAAACCACGCCTGTAATGTGTACCATATTATATTCTCTATATAATGTTATGTATATCATAGTGGCTTACAGTTAACAACGGCACAGAGCATTGTGTTATGAAGAAACAACATCAGAATGGACTGCAACAAAAAAAAGCGTGGCGATATTAAAATTCAAAAATCCCCCGATCAACTTTAAGCACACATCAACAAAAAAGCAGAAGAGTGTAGTGTTGATCCATTTGTCCTTTGACCTCCACCATGTCTGCGTCCTGGGCTAAACAAACAGTTTGGGAGCTGACATGGGACGAACAGCTGGTGTAATGGCGAAACAATAAGGTGACCTCTTTAAAGCACGGGGCATTGTCAGACCCCTCTTAGCGACAGAGGGCCAAAGGGAAAATTACAGGGTTTAACACACACCAGTATGGGCCTATTCTTTCCAAATGATAGGCTTTGTCTTTTTAATGACCATAGACTAATGCATTAGAACCATATTGCAGGCATAAACAAAAAATACAAGTTTTTAATTTATTAAGATTATTGAGTTGTTCTGAGGTGTTCATCAGGAGCTTTCGTTAAAATGTTAGTGAAAGCCTTATACCATTTAAGGCTCTAAACAGCTTTATATGACCTGAAAAAATGACCTTTAATAAAAACTCCTCGCATGTCATTAGTTGAAACCTGGCACGTGATTTTACAATTCATCTTGGGCAGAACCAGTGTTTTATCCAGAACATATCAGCTACAATTTGAAAAGTTCTAATCCAAGCAATGCTGAGTTAAGGCCTTACTCACGGGCCAAGATGGGACGGTCCTGTCTAACTGCTGGGCCACTACGGAAAAGCGTGTACAATTTTTTGGTTACCCTAATGGAGGGCATGCATAACCCAGCACAAGTTGTGCTGGTTAGCAAAATTTTAAAATCATTAGTTAGAGTAAGTTTACATTTTGTAAATATACATAAAGCAGACGCCCTTATCCAGAGTGACTTACAATGAATACAGTCTTACAATCCAGTGGGTTAAGGGCCTTACTCAGGGACCCAACTGTGGCAGAGGTGAGACCTGAACCTTGGACCTTCTGGTCCATAGTCCAGTACCTTAACCACTAGGCCACCATCTTTGTATTGAGGCGTTCAACCAGGTAAGTCAGGTCACTAACACCTGATCCATTCAGCCAATCAAAACAGGCTACCCTGGCTATAGGGCAGGTGTATCACTTACTGTTGCATTCGACCATTATTACATAAAACTGCTAATTTAATAATCTTTTTAGACTTCACAGATCTCAATATCTCAAATCTTTCACAATATTTAATTCAATTCTTATTTGCTTCATTTTACTATTAATACAAACGTAACTATTTTTATACTATATTTTCCCAGGTCGGGTCCCTTTTTGAGTCTTGGCCCTGCCAAGGTTTCTTCCTTCAACACTCAGGGAGTTTTTCCTTGCCACCGTTGCTCTCGTCTTGCTCAATTTGGATAAGATAAATAAAATATTGCAAAGCTTCTTTGAGACAAATTGTAAAATATGTGCTATAGATATAAATTTGACTTTGACTTTGGAATACCTTAAAGATATAAGTAGCTAGTAAGCTGGCTAGATAGCAATATAGTTTAGTTGTGAGGGATTCGTCAGTGAAAACTTCATTTAATAATAATATAAGTCTAATATAGGCAGTAAGCAACTCAATAGCTAGCTGTTTTAAACCACCTTACCAGATCTGTCAACATTTATGCCATTTAGCAGACGCCCTTATACCAGAGCAACTTACAATTAATCCTGTTTTACAATCCAACCAATAGGGCCTTGCTCAAGAACCCATGTGTGACAGAGGGGGGATTCGAACCCAGGTACCATGGTCCAGTAACTTAACCACTAGGTCACCATAGTTCTATCACATTTTTTCCACAGATAGCACAAGTAATGTCCTAACAAGTTCTATAACAAGGGTAACTACGGGTGAATCTGACTGTAATGCCACTGCCACCTGATCTAAACCATCTAAACTAAGCATCCAGTACCATCACAAGATGCTCATTGGAATAAAGTGAATTCATGCTGGGATCATCACACAGATCATCAGATTTTGTTCTCAACAAAAATGTGGAGCTACACCAGCTTGAGTGCACGCTGTGTCATTAAAGCTTAAGGTGAATATTAACAAAATAAACCAAAAAAAAATCCCCAGGACTCTTTTAAACTCTATTAAAGCATTCTGATGGTTATAACACTGGCAAGCATTGTTTAAAAATCAAGAACAATAGGAAATAGGAGAGTTTTACTTTACATAACTTCACTTTATCGGTTTACTTCATTGTTTCGTGGACACTGGAGCACCGTACATTCACAATACTTGGGCCCATGAGTAAACAAATCGTCACAAATTTGCACTCGTCTCATCGTGTTTCCTCAAACACGTGGCGGTGGAGGCCGCCTTAACGCGAAAGCCGTTTTGAACATAAAAAGCAAGTAGAACCGTATGGCCGGCCAGCACGAGTGGACGCCAAGGTCAAAAGCAGCTAAGAGACTCTGAGTCAATACGTTTAAAAACGATTAAAAGCACTGAGGTACTGGTGCAGCTAGCCTTCAGCATCCTCAACATCCAAAGATATCAAATGTGCTCTGTAGGGTTCATGTGCAGATCCCTTACTGCACCCCAGAAGGCATCATGTGGTCACTCTTGTATGGAGAAATTAGTCTCATACCTGCAAAAAGGGAATAAAAACGTGCATATACATTATAAATATGCTATGTTAGAACACCATGTTAAAATACCACAACAAAATATAAAATACCACTAATAAAAACATCAGTGTTAAGACTTAAATACAACACTATTTATCAGTGTGTACAACGTGTTCCCGCTTCAAGACTTCACGAAGCAGCAGTAGTATGTGGGTGTACATCACCACCTAGTGGTAGTTCGACAGAATGCAACTGCTCAGCAGTTTAACATAAGGTTCATGTTGTAGTAGTTTACATCTGTTAAACAAAAGTGTGATTAATAAGATTTAGTTTAGTGAACACTTACGCTGTGGGCTGTTTGCTGTGTGAGTTGTTGTACTGCATTATTGGGGGAATGTGCTCCTCATCTTCAGGCAGCTGCACACAAACACACAGAAAGGAAAACTTATTTATATCCTACCAAAACTGACTCTTTCCAGCCTGTGCCCAGTTTAAAAGTCTTTATGTAATGTAAATGTGTTCAGGCTGCTCAGAGAAAGTCCCATCCGAGTAGCAGGGTCATGTATTATTAATAAAATAAAACTAAAAACAGCTGCAATAAAAAACAATTTAACATTCAGTCCCGTACAATGTATGTGCAGGTGTGACCCATATAAATTATTTTATTTGCTTTCAGATCAGCATATTTGACGTGTTTTGGCTAAGCACTTTTTTGCCAATGCCTAATTTGCTGTAAAATCGTGTTCCAGATGTGCACAAACATAATAACAGAAGTGAATAAGACTTATACAGACTCTTGTTATGAACCTTGTTATGACCATAAAATGAAAACGTCTTATCAAGTGTGCTCTCTGTAATGTCAATTATTTGTTGTTGTCCAACAGTGCCATCTGGTGGTAATTTGACACAAGTACAAGTGCTCCTGCTTACCTCCCAGTAAACCTCATCATCGAAGCAATTCTCATCCTCTGGGTCTCCCCATAAAGGCATTCTTAGAATAAGACCTAGTGGAGTTAAGTATACGTTAATCACTGTTAAACAAAATTTATCAGGATTTGAATGTCTATGTGAAAAGAAGTTTGGTCAGAAATAAATAAATAACTTACCCACCAGGGCTCCACCTCCGATTCCCATGATGAGAGCCACACAAAGGCCGGCTGCTTGATATCCTCCCTGCATTTCTGTGGATCTCGTTGCAAATTCCCTCTTAAAATCAAATGTGTTTATGAGTCTGATTTAAAAAACAAAACAGTAATGTCAGCGTGTGTTTGTAATCTCTCTCTTGAATGGGTTTATCTGGCGTTTAATAACCTCACCCCTCATTTCCATAGACCTCCTTGGTGGCAGCAGCAGCCGTGATGGCACCTACTACTCCACCGAGGACTCCCGGCATGGCATGCAAATTGTGGATTCCACAAGTGTCCTGGATCTTCATGTGCTTCTCCAAAAAGGGCTGCAGGAATGAGGGCATTATGCTACAAATTTGGACTGGATAGACTGGATGTTAAACGCAAACTTGACTGTACAACACTCACAGAGAACACGAGATAGCCAAGAGTGGACAGGATGCCACAGCAGAAACCGACAATCAGCGAACCATAGGGCATGATCATGAACTCAGCCGCAGTTCCCATCGCAACACCTCCTGCCAGCGTGGCATTCTGGATGTGGACCTACGTCGTAAAGGAAAATCATCAATAATCAATGTATCTTCCATATCAGCAATAACAGACTCTGGGGAGAACACTATAGTCAAGTTGATGATGATACAAAAATTAAAACTGCCATATTTTATTTTAAAATGGCCACAGAAAAGAATATGTGGTCGACGGTAATGATTGGTAACACCTTTTTAATTCTATTGATTTACAATGTCAATATTTTTTGCACTTTTTCTATTGTAGTTCACCCTGCAAGACTAATTTAGTTCAGGTCTGACTTGTTCGTGAGGCCATGTGCATCCTTCCACTGTCACATGATTGTCATAAACAACAGAACAACAACAAAATCTTTTCAGAATCATTCCTCTAATTTGTGCTGTTTTTCTTAAATATACACAAATGTTATTCTATTAGTTTACTGCTTACATTTGAAAAATCTTAATTTATACCCTAATAGATAAGCTCTCAAAAATATTTTATATACAGTCGATTCCGTTTAATGGGACCACATGATTGTTTTGGTCCTAATAACCGACTGGTCCGATTAAACGAACATGCCCTATGTTACAAGA
>JAUZSU010000291.1:0-11214 GCA_034780255.1 Parotocinclus maculicauda
GGTTCACACAAGCTAAGACAGCGCAACGTGACCGGGGTACTAACGTTTAAACAGATGACAAGTAACGCAATTTATTATAACGACCGGGGGCCAGAGGGTTTCACAGCCGAAAAGAAGCCCATTTAGAAGTTGTCTGTGAGCGCAATGTCCAAACATTGTTATAAATAAAGGCTGAAGGAATGTAAATTTTTTTCATGAAAATAGTTGTGGTAAAAGTTGATGCGTTTAGAGCAAAACCACTACAGAATCTGGACTGATTAATAACGCTGCGTTCAGATGAAAAAAGGAAAGTGGGTTTGAACGTTTTTCAGTCATTCAGTCGCTGCGGCTATGCAGTGTGCGTGTGCAGAATAACCGTCCAGAAAAACAAAGCATCGCTCTTACTTCTGCCAAAAACTCTTGGGGGATTAAAAAAACTCCGCCACCTTCTATCCCACCCCCACTTTCTCACTTCAGTCCAAATCCCATTCACTAGGATGCTGGACCTGTAGCAGGGAGCTTCTCTGTCTGAGGCGAAAAAATATTCAATGAAACCCAAGAAAACTTAATTTATCCGAATTATAGAGCGGTTTCGTTTGTACTTCAATGCGTCGTTTCGGTTTTCAGCGCACAAGAAAAACCTTTGGGTAGCTACATCGCATTTGATCCGAGAAGATTGATTTGATTTGTTTTATTTATTTTTTTCTTTTCAGTTATACAGGTTGTATTTTTGCTGCCCAAACTTTACATTGGAGGACTTTAATTTGACTTTACGATTTCATTGTACATGTTGTAATTTTTCCATCTAATTTTTGGCTTCCACCAACTTTATTTTGGCGGACTAAACATCGTTTTAAGCGGCTTGAGCCACTCGTGTATGTGATTGGTTTAACAAGTGCCTTTGTTCTCCAGCGAAGGCAGTATGGAGGCTGAGAACAGTGCAGGTGGAGCTGAGGAGCTGCAGCTCGAACCACCATCATCAAAACCGGTAAGCGCACAATCCACCAATCTGGCATCTTAGTCACTTTGGGACACTGGTGATGGAACAACGGTTGTAATCATCTATTTTACATCAGCTGGTCCACCTTGTGCAGTCTGTCACAAAAGACATTTAGTCAAACACAATCTAGGCATATCTTTAACCTTCTTTTAATCTTTATGCTTTATTCATCTTTATATTAGGTACAGACACAGGTTTTTTTTTTTAATGTAAAATGCCCTTTCTGAAATTGAAGTTAAAAGTGCCCTGGCAAGTGCACCTTACTTTTCTTTGGTGCAGCACCTGACCTTCATGTTGTGAGCCCCAACTGTCATTGTCCCCTGGAAGTGGTGGTTCAGTGGATCTGGACTACTATTCTGAAAGTCTAAGATGCAAAGCTACCACTTTGGGCTTTTCAGTACTCTTTGAACTTCAAACTCATAGAAAAATTAATCTGCTGTCGATTCTATAAATGCAATGCTTTGTTTTAGCTACATTTATTAATAATTTATTATTCATTATTACATATTTCTTATTTCTAAGGCCAGTGAGAAAAAAGCCTCAAAATTGGCTGAAAAAGTTTAAGCCTCCTTTGCAGTGGTCAGACCGAGATCTCAGTGTGTGATGTGAGTCAGTACTGAGAATGAGTGTACTGAGAACATCTGCATAGACAGTGACCCTGCTCTCTTTTGCAGCTGGTGGACATTAACCCCTCCACCCCCCACCATGGATCATTCGGGTCGGCGACCCTTCTCTTTTCTGCCTTCAGTTACATTAACATGAATGCTGCATAGGGCTAGTGAATGAAACTTTCTCACCATGTAAAGAAAGTGTCAGCTCATTCACTCACGTGTTCTATTTGGTCAATTTTAAATCTATTCCAAGAACTTTTTAGACTACATTGAGACTACAGCATGTTGTAGAAGTCTATGGTAGAGCCTAAAATTGACAGAGCATGATGGTTTGTGAGCATTAATATGCCCTTATTTTCTCCCATAAGCGTGCTGGGTCATTGCATAAGCACTGCCATGAGCTGGCCGAAGCCATGGAGGTTGAACAAGAGGGACTAGTGGAGCACCAGCCACTGGAGCAAGACGACCTTAACTTTGAAAGATGGAAGCCCAAGCCAAAGCCGAAGAGAACACTGCATGAAGCAATAGACGACCTGAAAACGTACCTGTGGAACCCTGAAACCAACGAGTTCATGGGGCGTTCAGGGAAAAGCTGGAGTAAGTAGCATATATGAAAGTTATGAACATAGATCACATCTTCCTTGATGGTGAAGAACTCAAGTGGCAAAACAACATTAGTTAATTTTAGAGCACACAAGCCTAAATGAAGCAATGTTTAGCAATGTCTCATCTTCATCTTTCGAACATAGTGAATAGAGTTCAGAATGTGTGTTTTGACCAATATCTTTGGGTCTAGCTTTTCAGTCTTTATTAAGATGAACAGCAAGGTCATATGTGTGTGTGCGTTTGTGTGTGAGTATGCGCGCATGCAAGTGTCACTGTGTGGGTCTAGATTAAGTGTTTACATAGGTGCAAAGATAGCTTGGAGAAATCTGGACAAAAACAGACTGCCTGGGGAATGGTTCTCAGCAGGCAAGCGACAGTCACAGTCCATTTGTTGCACTTGAATCACATTCCTATTCCCAAAACTACTTCAAGCAGACCACCTCAAATTTGCTCTCTCCTATCCCAAGTGCACCATAGCTTTGTATAGTATTTGTCCCCCGGAAGCTCTGTTAAGCTTATAAAAAGGTTAGTACAGCCTTTCTTGGCAATGCTTACTTCCTGCAGATGTTTGTTAAGACAGTGGCTAAAGAGTGGCAACTCAGTTTGGCCAAGCAGCTTTTCAAATCCCTCTTGGTTTGGACTTCTTTCCCAAGGAGAAACAAATGGTAAAATAAACACTTGTGTATTCTCTATAGCCCAGTAACAGATACTGTAATAGCATTTAAATAAATAAACATTTAGTCCCAACTAGCAGACAATTCTGAACTGTATAAGCACCTATGAGTCAGTTATGGCAATGTCAAGCATATTGGTCATATAAGGTCAAATTTGGCATAACTTTCATCACAGCATTCAAACTATGAACTGCATGTGGCATGTGTAATATACCATAGGGCCATACCATACCATTCCATTTTGGTTCAAATATGGCCTACCAGGTACAGTTCAGATTCATGTGAAGTTATTGCTATAATTCCAAAGCTGTATGCCTATGAAGTTGCTAGTGTGGGGAACAGGGCCACTCATTTGCTATCAGAGTCTATCAGGTTTGATTTCATTCGGAGAGTTTTACCACCAGGCAAAATTGACTGGCTTGGCAAGTCCCAAGAGTAGGGGAGGGGCTACTCACTCTGTAATGTGAATCTTGTGAAAGGAGAGTGTTAAGAAGTGTGCAGAGGCCTCACAATGCCAGAGTGGGGTGATCGGGCTCCTTGGAGTCGCTGGTGGCTCCGGATGGTGGCTAAAGAGCGTCACTCTGATGGCAACCGGAGGTTCACTGTGTTCCTGAGTAAGAGGACAGCTGGGAGAATTCTCACTGTGCTCAAACAGAAAGGCCTTTGTGGCTCAGGGATACAAGGCTGGCTGCAGATAGGCTCCACATAGCTGCCTAGTGTCTCGTTTCATCTGATTGAGTCTCTTAATTGGATATTCAAAAATGGATTTTTGGAGCAGTCTGTTTCTCTCCAAACTTGTTTGGTCAGTGTGATTACATGTTAAACAATTTAAAATGCTGTTGGATATTTGCAAAAGTATGCAATTATTTACAATTGTAAATCAAAACTGTTTGATTTGCAGAATTTTATTTGCCACTCTGTGATTGCAATATTTTTCAGATTCTATTAAATATACATGCAACTATTTAAGAGTTTATTATCTTTTTCTTCCCTTGCAGGCTTAATTCTTTTTTTCTACTCAGCGTTGTACATTTTCCTGGCCGCCATGTTTGCTGGCTGTATGTGTTGTTTGATGTGGTCCATAAGTCTTTATGCACCAACCTACAATGACCGAGTGGTGCCACCGGGTATGAATTATCCTTATCCATCTTTGGCCTTTACATGTACGACTCAAAACACATATCCACATGAATTTGACTACAAGGGTGACACAGGGGTGCAGTGAGTAGTGCTGTAGCCTAATAGCTCCAAGGATCTATTATTTGATTTTGGTCCTATGCTCTGACTATGTGGAGTTTGCCTGCTCTCATTGTGGCTTGGTGGGTTTTCTCCAGAATGCTGTAAAGTGTCCTAGTGTGAGTCAGTGTGTGTGTCTGTATGTACTCTATGCCTTGCACCTTGTGCTGCCGTTTAGGCCCTGGCACCATGCAACCCTGAATTTGAATTGTGTAAGAAAATGAATAAATACTGAAAATTATTATCATAAAAATTACAAATATATATATGAGCAGTTATATTGTTTCAGCAATAGTATATTAGTACACTCACCATATATAGCTTACAATTGGATCCAAATTTCAAACTTGCATTTGTGTAACTACATAATACATTTTCCCATATTCATTTTCACCTTGTTCCCCATTCAAAAAAGTGAATGCTTTGTTGATATTCTTCCAAGAAGACTCCTGATCAAGCTCCTTCAGATTATAGAAGGTTCAAATTGGCATCCTGGTGAAGCTATGTATGGAATAATATTAGCAAATACATGGTGTACATTGGTGTTCTGTTAGAATTGTTCTTCTTTATATGTGTGAGGAAAGATAGGAACGGCTTTTCTTTTTTAAATAAATAATTTTATATTTTTATATGTATAACGTGGACCATCATTTATAACCATTTTTTTGCCCAGGTATGACGATGTCGCCGCATGTGGATGTCGTTCATGGTCTTGAAATTGCCTTCAACGCTTCTGACCGCAAATCGTGGAAGAAATATGCACACGCACTGGAGGCTCAACTTAAACGTGAGTGCTGTCTGTGTGGCCTTGATGAAGCGCTTTACTGTGTCTCCCTTTACTGGCCCTTAATGTGCCAAATCTGCTTGGCCATAAAAACACTGAGCACAATCACACGGTACTGTTCAGGCCCCAGCTTTGTGCTCTTCCTTTGGACTGTGAGGCCAGTTAGGGTTTTCAGTCATTGTGTGGTTAATTTAGTGTGTCTCTCTCTCTCTCTCTCTCCCTCTCTCTCTCTCACTGCCCATGCTGCACTGCTCCAGCCTATAATGATGGATTTCAAGAGAAGCGTAACATTGCATGCAAACAAGATGGCTACTTCATGCAGGATGACCTGGAGGAGAGTGCTGAGCGAAAAGCTTGCCAGTTCAAGAGGTCCTCGCTGGGGCCATGCTCAGGCCTGCAGGCTAAAGACTTTGGATACTCTGAGGGAAAGCCCTGCATTATTCTCAAAATGAACCGGGTGAGGAAAGAATTGATAATGGGAAAAAAACAGTGTGGAGTAAACAGCAAAACCCCAAAATGTTTGATAAGATTAAGCTTAGCTTAACTTTAGCTTTCTCTTGTGGTTGCAACAACTATCGAAAACAAGCCACAGTTTCCCAGTTGGCTGCTTTTGCACCCTAAATGTTTTTTGGTCCTGCAGCTCTTTAATTTTGATTATGTATTTTTTTGTAGATTCTTGGCTATCTACCTGGTGATGGTACTCCAGTGAATGTTACATGTGCTGTCAAAGTAAGTGGTGATGTCGAGCTACAGTACATTTCTTTTTAAATCAAGTGAGCTGAGATATCAAATAAATATGTATATTTGATTTCTCAGCTCACTTGATTTGAATAAGAATTCATTTATACCACTCAGTGCTTTCTAATGCACATTGTCCTTGTTCTTAATAATGATGCTAAGCAAATTCCCATTTACTACGCAGAAAGGGACATCTGAGGAACTTGGACAAATTGATTTCTATCCAAAAAATATTTTCAACTTAATGTACTATCCTTACTATGGAAAGCTCAGGCATGTAAGTATACACATATATTTATTCTCACAGTCTTTTAAGAACTGCAGGAAAAATGTGTGCCTAAATAATTTGACAATCACTGTGTTTTACATTCTTATGCACAGGTAAACTACACTTCCCCACTGGTGGCTGTTCACTTTTCCCATATCCAACTTGATAGTCATCTACATGTGCAGTGTAAGCTAAACGGCAAGGGGATTATCAACGATTCACCAACTGACCGCTTCCTTGGTAGCGTGTCGTTTTCTCTACAAGTTGGTGCATAGTGTTGGAGAAGATTCATAAACTTTTCAGTGTATATTATGGTTAAAATAGTTAAATGTACTATCTTCTAGTTATATTCCCACCACTGTGCCTTTCGTGTGCCCCATTTGCTCTACTTGTAGGCTAGTATAGAAACTGTAGTATATCAGAATGTAATAATCAGAATAAAAAATATATATGCATTAATAATCGCTACATAAAATGACAAAGGTAGATTATGAGCCAGACTTGTTCAAATATTTATGTATAGAGAAGGAAAAACATACCCTATACAATTATTGCCATTATTTTGGTGACAGTTTATGATAGAGAATTAACACTTCTCTATATTAAGTTAAATGACACATACAAATCAACAAATGATTAGCTGTTAGGTCATACAAAAAAATAACAAGCCTTCATAAATACAGGAAAAAAAACAGAACAAAGAAATTAGTTATTAATTGCTTTACCAAGATTAATCATAATTAAATGTAAAAATCTCCCTAAAAGTAATATTTCTGAAAACATTAACTTACATTTTGGAGCATGAAAGAATATTACATAAGGGTGTCAGAATATAATTTGGTAAATGAATTAAAAAAATTGGTTAATACCAGTAAAAATATTTCACCCATCAGAAGGCTTGATATGAACACAGCTTTTATTAAGTGATTGTTTTAAACAATGGCCTTAATGTAAACATGATTTAACACCAATTCATAATTTTATATAAACAACACACTGTTATTTAAATAATTTTGTTTATATACTGCTCAAAACAATAATATCCCCTAATTTTACATTGTACAATTGTACAACAAGAGCTAGGTTAATTTGTTAGGCGCACTAATTATTTTTCAGAGATATATGTACTCTAGTGAACAGAGGAATTGATATTATAAAACTTTTGTTGGGGACAAAAAGTCCACAATTAATCAAAATATGTCCTTTTGTATGCAGATGAACATTTTACACAATCCCTTGTCTAGAACCATTCACTTCAGACTCATCGTAAAATAATGTACCTGTGTGGTTCTCTGTAAGAAGGATATCAACAGTATTATTTATTAATTGTATTTGCACAATTGACATGGTACAATTACTTAACTTTAATGTCTACATGGAAATTGGAATCTCTTGTTGTTGGATCAGTGGATGCAGTGACAAGTTTGTCAGCTCATGTTATAAAAGCACTCCTAATGTTCTAGATATCAACAATAAAGAAGGACCAAGATTAACAAAATTATGTGCATGCTTGATTTTATATGTCTCGAAAATCCCTCTATGATCTCTATAGCATACAGGTTTATGGTTTTATGCAGGAGCACAATATGGATGCTAAGAGAAATGCATGATGGGTGTGGACTTCCAACCTAAGCCCTTCTATTATCAACTCTAGATTGTTGATCTGTGACTGTAAAATCAGTTACACCAAGCAGTCGTAACAATGAAACCACTGACAGCTGACGTGAAGAACACTGACAATGTGATGCTCTGTTGACGTACTTTGATGTAGACTACATAATGACCTTTGTGGCAACTGCATTCCCTAAAGGCACCGGCCTCATCAGAATAACGCTAACATATTGGTGGCACATACCACAGAACACCTTCAGAGTTCTTGTGGAGACCATGCCTTTACATGTCAGATCCCTAGCGACATGCAGGGGTCCATAATGTTACGGTTGAAGTTCCAGTTTTTTAAATAAATTCAGGTTTGGAAACAAAATCCTTGTAGCTGCCTGTGTGTCAGATTGGAGTCTTTTCTACATAATATTCTCATCTACATAAAAGGTGGGGGCACTGCAGAAATGTTTGGGAACAACTGCCTTATAAGGTTGGACAATACAGAGCAAAGAATTTGGGCCCATTGCTTTTTGCAGAATCTCACCAAACCAATCCAGGGTCCCAGGTCCTCTCTTATGCATTCCTCTATCTGCTGTCAGGAGACATTTTTTACAAACATGAGCCGTGAGATCTGGGGAGTTTCCTGGTCATGAACCAAAAATGGCAATGTTTTGTTCACTGAGCCAATTGGTTAACACATTTGCATTGTGATATTTTGCTCCATCATGCTTAAAAAAGTTACTTTCCAAATCGTTGCGAGAAGTTGTTCTTGGATGTTTTGATACCATTCCATATTCATGGCAGTGTTAGGCACAAATTCACTTCACTGAATAAGAAGCAACCTTACAGATAAATGGTCTCAAGATGCTTGATACAGGACTCATGGTAGTGCTCACCATTTATTCTGAGGATTTTTCCAGATGTCCCAGTCTGAAGGGAGCTTCATTATAGAAAATAACATCACCCAATCCTATTTAGTCCAATCCCTATACTTGCTGCATTATGTTAGTCAGTCCTTTTTTTTTTTTTGAGTGAAATGGCTTCTTGACTCCAAGTTACCATCTCACTGTGCATTCAGATTCACTCACACCTGCCCTCTGCCATTCCTGAACAAGTTCTGCACTGATGGTGACCCAATCTCATAGCAGCTTTGTAATTAATTTTAAGTCATCCGTTTGCTCTTCACAATATTTGAGTCAATGCAAATAGCCACATTAAACTGATGCAGAAAACTTTGAAAACCAAGACTGTGCCGTCTGCAGTCAGGCCTTTACCTCAATTCACATGGAATATACTTTTAACTTCATTTACCCACAAAATTCCAGTCAATCACTAACATATTACAAACTTGTTTGCACCACATTATTCTGTAATATGTCTAAAACTTTCTAGGAGTGCACATGTTAAGTATTCATACATTTCTTGACAATAGATAATCTTCATTAAATTCAGTTTAACTAAAAAGAAAGGCAAAGTGTAAAAGCTTTTACTCATTTACCAGGGCTGGTAGAGACTAGCTACTAACAGTGTGGAGCTGTTATGACAACGATTATAAGGAATGACACCACAAACATGAAGTGTTATAAAATAATTTTATTGAGCTCAGTGCAACAATCAGTCTTAAACTGAAATGAGAATGACGGGATAGCAAAGGTGCAACCAAAAAGGCACAAAGAGGACAGTAGTGTTCTAATTCTTTGGCATTACAACTGAGGCTTGACAGATTTGAAACTTTAGTTACAAACTGGAATTTGACAAAACCTGTAAGTCATCATGAGACACCTCCCACCAGTCTGAATGGTAACAGGGATCAAGTAATCGTTGCAACCAAGTGTCCCTTTAATTGCAGATTTTAAATAACATTTGAACTACTTGACAGGTACAAGAATGCCTGGTACAGGTATTCCTGCTTAAGAGGAGAAACCTTTTAACCCAAACTGTACTCCTACTCCCAAGTTAACCATTCATACAGTCACAAGGCAATCACAGCACAAGTCATGTGAAGATTTAAATTTCTAAATAGATCACAAGGCTTTTTATCATTGAGTGCAATGCCAGTGTATTGACTGTCAAGGTTACTATAAGTGATGGCCAGCAGGGTTGAAGTTGTGTGGGTAGCAGAACTTAAGTTATAGGCAGCAAACGCCACTCAAGTAATACTTGCAGGGTGTAAAAGTATGAAAATAAATGGGAGACTTTCGCAAGACTACATGTAGCAGAATATATTACAAACCTAGATCATAGCAAGCACTGATTACAGCGGCTCCAAGTAGAGCTATACAGACTGGTAGCCAGTGTGGCTCTTCCGCCGACCAATCAGGTAAGAGATGAGCACAAGGATGATTAGGAAGCCAAGAGCCATGCCAACAGCAATCGGCACAACAAAGCTTAAATCAGTATCCAGAAAGCACTCTTCCGCTGCCGAGGGAAGAATAGAAAAAAAAGCATTAGGGAAGGGAAGGGTTAAGCAAGATGCAATAGGTCAGTAGCAAAGAGCTTAAAATCCTGGCAGGTGTTCAGAACATCACTGGGAACACAGGAGAGAAGAGTCCAGCTTGTGTAGTTTACTTAACAGACCAAAGTAAGAAAGTTCAAAATTGACTACAGTGCCCATGGCTCAAACAGGCATTGTTTAACTGAACTGCTCATAGCTTGCAGTTTGACTTCTCTTCCTTCCAACAAAATAGGCCACCAAGACAATAAGAACAAGAAGAGCGAGGGCACCTCCAACTGCTATGGGGACGATGAAATTGTCAGCCTGATCAGCCGTGCAATCCTCAGCTGAGAAAGAGAGCATGCATGTGAAAAAGGTGAAGCACAAGCAGGAACTGCAAGGAGCAGTTTCACAACATAAAAGCTGAATGAAAAGATTTCACATGGATTAAGAACATTAGATAAGTCAGCAAACAGAGAACATCTGACTAAAGGTTTAAATGGACATGTACCAATCAGCCATAGCATTAACCCCACCTTACTTGAGCACTTGTTTTAGCTGCTCCACTAACAATGCACTAGTTTCATCACTCCTAGTATTACTTTCTTGCCCCTCCCAACTATCATTACATAAATGGTCAGATTTGGATGCTGGATCATGTCACTGCAGTGCAGTGATCATGCTCCCATGTGTTGCACTGGTTCGATTGGACCAGACAACGGCCAGTCACATTTACCTTGTAGGTACATTTGTTGCAGTCCAATTCATTCTGTAGTCCTTCAGTGGTCACCAGATGCGGTTTCTGTATTATTTCCAGTCCAGCAGTGGTGCGTTCAACAGCAATTGTGTCTGATCAATCTGTACCAGTGCAACACCAACACTACCCCATTCCAGTTTCTCTGCAGTGCTAAGAATGATCCAACACTCAAAAGGTTAATGGGACCAACAAGGTATGCTGAGAAACATACAGACTACACCTAACAGAAGAAATAAGCACCAGTACAAACTCCGTTGGAGTTGATACTCCTGTAGGTGGGTTTTAGCATAATGGCTGATTGGTGTGAAAATGCACCTCAAGCTCAAGAGACACGGGAAGCCACTTCAAGAACTTACAAGGATATATCAATTTATTAAACAAATCTTAGGTTCTTTCAAAATTCCCTTTCGATTATGTTACATTGTTCATCAAGAAGGACACCAACTTCACAGAACATTTGCATCTCCATTAGTCAAGGCATGAACTTGACAGTTCACACTCCCCTTCAAAGTGATTGAGTGCAGC
>JAUZSU010000291.1:11314-34353 GCA_034780255.1 Parotocinclus maculicauda
CCTGTGTGGGGGTGCCGGGGTGCTTTGGCGAGGACGGTACCCCGTCCCGCTAGTTCCCCCGGACCCAGCGCACAGGCAATCCCTGACAATAAGGCCTTGTTCCATTTTACAATGTCACCCGATCCCTGTGGGGGACTCTTGTTTACTGGCAGAAATTCAGCAATAAAGCCTGCAGCAGCACTCTTCCACTTCCACAACCCAAAGTCTCCCAGACTATAAGACCGCCTGCACAAACATCAATCATCTCTGCTTTGTACAAGACATAGAGTCAAAAAGAAGTGTCCAGCAGATAAATTATATTTCCTTTTATATGTTTGAGCAATATATTGTAATGAACTAATATGTGCTATTTAACATCCACATTATGCTCCATGAGCCTTACGTTGATCAAAATTGATTTTACCCAGAGATATTCACAGCCACAGTCTTTTTTTAGGCTACTGTAACTTCAAGGGTATTTTAATTGTATCTACAATAGGACAGGCACATAAAGTCCGCCATTTACAGCTTGTTACAAATAAGCAACACAAAGTCATTCACACAAACGCAAGTAATGTACACAAAAAAAGTCTTTAAACATAGAAACCAGCCAGGCTAGTCTAGAATAGCAAGGAAGAGAAACTTTCAAGTGAATTACAGACTTCTGATCTTAAACTCCCACCTCTGCTTGAGGATCTGCAGTTTTGAATTGTTCAAGGCTGTTGTTGTTATCCATTAATGGTTGTCCTGCCTGAGAACAGTGATTTATGGGACAAGAACCCACTGCATAGTGAAAGGAGGAGAACCAAAGAATCAAAACACATTCCACTACAATACTATATATATATATATATAAATAATTGTTAAGTAAAATATGATAAATAGAGTTCAGTTCTGTATACTGTAACACCATTAATCAGGCAATTTTGTACAGTGACATTTTAAGTCTGTTAACAACTATATTGTCTTTGAGATAAAAAGGCATATTTTAATTTAATATCATAACTTTTAAGACCCTAGCTGTTAAAAGTGAACAACCATTGATCACATGGATGTTAACAGTGCATACCTGTAATAGTTCATAATAATATAACTTGCATATATCTGTAAGTTGAACATAACTGGGAATGTAGTCTTGATCTTAAAAATACCATTTTGGCTAACTGACATGGCAAATAATTTCAAAGAGAAATGTAGTGCACAAATACCCCACTCCGCTCCCAGACAGACACCTACTCCTGACGTAGTGCATTGGAGTAGGTTTTCCCAAGGGGGACATTGATGAAATTGCATAAAAGTCAGAACCCTGATTAGAACAGTAAACAGAAAGGCAGAAGTTATTCCTCGAACAACCGCCTTGAAACGTCAAAGACATTGTCCATATCACTCCTTTGTAGCTAACCACAACTTACCCTCCCTGCCAGCCTGTGTTTTTGCTGGTCTTGTTTTTATGACCGAGTCAGTGAACCATCACCTCTGCAGAACTGCCACTGTTAACACAGCTGAGCTGCATTAGACTTGTGTTGTTCTTCCTTTTTTACCTGGCTCCAGGCTCAGTTTTGCAATCCAAATGTTTTCCTTCCACTTCACTGCAGTGACAGACCCCATGTAAGAGTCCAAGTGGCACCTCATGGCAACTGTAGTGTGCTTAATTGGCCATGATGCTCATGCTTATTTTTGGAAGTTTGACATTTGAAATGACAGTGATTTGACAAGGTACTGGTAGATCCAAAAATGCATAATGCTGGATGATTAAATTGAAGATACAGATCTGTAAATGATAAAATGTTACAGTATTTCTTAATAACTGAATAAATAATTGTTAGTCGTACCCATGGCCAGTCAGTAGCAATAATAATTTTTAGAATGTCTAAAAACTTGGTACTAGAGATACTTTTAATGCAACTCTCTTTATTCAGCTGAATAGTTCAACGTAGCTTTCTTTTTTAAGATAGTTACAACTTTCCATACCTTCCTGTACGACTCCACTGTTCATACCCATTTGCTGTCAGTTCACCATAAATAATTAAGACACACACTTAAAAGTCTGATGGTGAGGCATCTGACACATATTATCTGCTTCTGTGATGCAGGATTTGCATTAGACCTTTTTGCAGATGATATGTCAGGACTAGCTAGTCCTTTTTATACTCCAGAAGGTAGACGAGCAATCTTTGGGGCTTAACTACCTCTGGGAATAGCTTCTTGCTTGAGCCACAGAACAACGCTAAATCTTTATTGTCACGTTCCATATCACCTTAGTGACCTCCTGGTCAATTATATAGCTGCCCTGGGTTTGATGACATAACCTCTTCAGATTGGGGTATGCTTTCCCTGTGGGATGTCCTGTGGCCTGTCAGGCCATGTCAGCTTTGCATGTTAAGCAGACACTTCCCAGATCAGTCCCACTGGGCAATGCACTGCACTAGAGAAAGACTCCAGGCAAACCTTACACTTCATCTAGACTTTTACCATTTTTTATCTCTCTGCACCTACTGTCAACCACTAATTGCAGGTCAGAAAGCCACATTCATGGCTTGAAATTATTCATCAATAATTTCCTTCCCCCAACTTTTTATATATAATGCCACTTATTTGACTAAAGGCTGTAAGTTCAAATCTTTATAACAAATTAACAATGGAACTGTTTCATGTATTAAAAATAATATATATTTTTTTTATTTAACATCATGCCAAGCACAGCCCCCATTAGTGGGGGGCATATTCCTGTGAGTGCCTCAGCACAACTTAAGGCACTGACCACTTCTTTCACAAACAGACTGTGGACTTAAACATGTCTGAATCTGCATGGAGAAACAGACTAAGCTCTTTATGTTTTTTTGCCAATAGATTTAGGCACAATAGGTCCACTGTTTCAGCAACAAAGAAGTAATCCCTGTCCTAGCTTTACTTCCTCAAATGCAGTTAGTTGTATCTGTGTAGCACCCAGCTAGATCAGAGACACTGACAGGACTCAGTGCTCCAAAGAGTGGGCTATATTTGACTACCACACAACCCTAGGCATTTCAATCATTCTTTGGCCAGTGAAAGATGATAAGAGATGCAAAACTACTAAAACTGTTAATGACCTTATTGTTTAATATATACAGATTTAAATACCCGTATCCTTTTCTCATTTTAATCCTGACCTTGAATGTAACACTTAATAAATGTACTTCGGTAGTAGACATGAGCTAATGGTCCTGGATAACATCTGCTGTAAAGCATGACTGTTATGGATTGTAATGCTCAGTCAAGAGTAATGTGATCAATGGAATCTGAGCTTTTACACTGGTCATGGGAAAGTGTTAAGAAAAAGTCTGTTGACTGTCAAGATACTGCTGGCAATAAACAAATTACTAACCTCAAGGTTTTAAAGAAAGTTATTTTTGTCAGTAACCTTAAAAATGACGGCTTGACACATATTTCTTAAAATAATATTTTTAATATTACTCAGTATCATAAAGATATATTTACACACTTTACAGAAATAGAAAATAAAAACACAAAGCTACACATGAAAGAAAAAAAGAAATAAAATAAGTACTCCAAGAGCTAAAGCTTATCTTTTATAAATTAGAAACCAAAAAGTTCAAATATGTACACAGTATTTCAACCATTTCTGATACACTTTTATTTATTTATTTAATCAATTATTCTTGCCCAGTTTAACATCAAAACAGAGACGGAGACTGTACATTTGGCCTGGTGAGTTCTATAAGCACACACCTTGAACAGGAAAGATGAGGATTTTAATACCTTGTCTTTACATGTTTTCCACATGGCCTAGTAATACTGTTGATTAGCCAGAGCTGGCTGTGGGCAATGCAGATATTCTCTGATTATACAAGACAAATCTGTGTGCCGAACAAACTGGCCATGTTTATGAAGAGATGCAATAGCATGGTGCTTGCTTTAATCCGTGTGTTATTCTCATTATAAGATTCTGAATAATCCAAAAGCATTCTCTCACCCAGAGAACTGCAGTCTGTTGATTGCCCAGCTAGTATAACATGTTTTAAAATAGTAGTTATCATTTCTATGTCTATTTGATGCTGAATTGTAAATGCAACGCAGAGTACTCACTTAAAGCAAGCAATCTAGTGTGTTCCTTGTTGGTCATATTATTTTTCCTTTCTTGGTCAAGTGTCAGGCAGACAGTTAAATCTTGAAAGAAAGTTTGATTAAAACAAAACCAATGTATGTCCCTTTATCATTTACACATTAACCTAAGCTTTCAAGTCTACATTCCATTTACCACAGCTTGCTCCTCGTTATATAAAATATTCACTCAGTGCCTTTCCTCCTTACACATGCAGTCTTCAACAAATACACACTTCTTTTGCAATATGATTTGAGCCTAAACTGGAGGTCTCTTTGAACAAACCAGCTGAACATGCTATGAAGTGCATAGGTACTCTGGCATTGTGATTTACCTATGAAGTCAACTGGGTATGAGGAACTCTTTAAAAAAAACAATTAAGAAAATGTTGTCTCTGCTCTTCAACTGTAAAGTATTTGTATCTACTATAAGCTACATTAGCCTGATGTGATGATAGGTAACCAAGAACTGCACCAGGCAGGAGAGAAAAGTGTAAAAGCTCTTATTTGTTGACAGTATATTGTGTGGCATTCTAACTCTCTGTGCTTTTATATAACCACACATACAGACACAAAATACAGCTTTTTACACTGTATTTAAAGTAAGTAAAGTGTAAAGTGTAAAGTAAAGGAAGCTTTGGACAGCTAGACAAGAATAGTTTGATAAAATTGTCACAATACATTGGAAATCATTGCAAGCTGGGTTTGTTTTCCGGAATTTGTCCAGCTGCATAACGGAACTGCAAAAAGATCAACCTTGCATGCCCATGCAGAGAAGTGCTGGGGCACAGCTGAATGATTGGTACGGATCTCTGCTCTAACAGGCTTTGGATGTCAATGACAGGTATGTCTTTGGATGTACGATCAAACAGATATTCAATACTAAAGGGATCTATTATAAATCAGTAATTGTGGTAGGGTGTTTCACACTGTGTTTGACAGATTAAAGGCCTGGATTAGGCTGAAACACTACTTTACTACTGCAAGAGATAGCTCAGCTGATGCAGATGTTTCAAATACATTCATGAACAGCACTGTGGATGCAAAAACCTGTATGTCTATCAGTAGCAGAAACTAGTGATTCTAAACTGTATCACAAACAGACAAGGAGAAAGAAGCTAATTTTCTTTACATTCCACTCTACTAATGTGTGAAACAAGCACTGGCATTTTGAAGGCGCATTAATAAACCATCTCTGTCTGAGAGTGTATTAAAAAAGTAGACCATTATTATTTCTATTCCCAGTATCACTTGATTTAATACATTTTTAATCAGTGCAAGCTTGACTAAGTGGTTTACAATTGTGTTTTTAAGAGAGCTGCTCCTGCTGCAAGGCGTTGATGGTGGATTATTTCTGTTCTTTCACATGGAGAAATTGCTTATCGGAGGATGGGGGAGGGAACAAACATACTGATTTAAAAAAGAAAGGCAGCCGTGCTGTCTGACTGTGCGACACAATTATGAATGTGAGTAACAGTCTCATAAAAGCCACATGTCTCTGCATTACACTTGCAGTAAGATATAAAAAAGGAAGAAGAAAGTAAAACACAAAACTTTAAATAAGGAATTGGATGGAATGATGCCTGCTCTGTGGGTTACACTGTATTATAGACTGTTACATGGTTAGGGTAAACCTACCAGAGCAGAGGGTATACACGGTCACAAAGAAAGCCAATTTGACATTGACCTCAGACTCTGAGGGCCTCTGGCTACAGCTAACCTCCGAGAAGGCCCATCTGAAATAGATTAGGAATAGGATTCAATGACCACAGCAATCAAAGCAATGGCCACCTGTGCTGAAGAGGCTCAGGCTGAAAGGCAACTGCTCCCACACAGGGAAAACGATAAAAGCTTACAAAAATGAATGAATCCGAATACATTGTTATAGTGATGGATACATAGACAAGGCAATTTATATCTATATATCTATATTTATATAACAAATACATGAAATAGATATGTTGTATTGAACTGTGCACAATGATGTATGTATGAATGTTTGCATGTGTGTTTATGTGTCTTTTAAATAAATGCACAAAATATAGACAATTCCAGTACAGGCTTGTCTCACACCCTGAGAAAAAGAACTCAAACAAAACAAAACCAAAATTAAAATACAATAAGTTCCACTCTGATGTTACATGAAGGCATATTACTGTGCCAATCAAATAAATCTGTCCTGGGGGCCAACTGCATTCTCTTCTAAGCAATAAAAAAACATAAATGCTGCATTTTCAAGAAGTCTGCTTAGATTGTTTTAAGATGTCTCCTTTGCTACCATTGCGTTTTGTTTGCTTGTTTTTTGTGGTTGTTTTCTTACTTTGGCTATCCTGACAAATATGGTGAGCTGCATACATATGCTTTGATTTAAAACTGAAAATAAGAGGTAATGTATTCACTTTTCTCACTATTTTTCTCTCTCCTGGCAGCATTGTATGAACTGTTTGCTATTTGGCACTTCATAAAACGATGAGGTGATTTGCTGAGTAGGGCAGACTGCCCCTGCCAGTTAACAGTCATGCATGTTTGCTAGTGGTGTAGTTAGGAGTGGAGGCAGAGGGCTCAGGACAGACATCACGCATGATTAGTAGAGTAGTGCAATCCAATGTGGCTTAATCCTTATATCCTTCAGTGCCTATGGGGAAATGCATAATAAGCTTTGGATAGCAAAACATTTAAGCACAGTAATGCTTAAAGAAGGATGTGAATGATGAAATGTCGTAAATCCTTATACCATACTTTTATTTTCCTGTTTAAAATTTTTAATACAAACCAAACCATATAATATATAGGTAAGTTCTATATTGTGTTTCTTTAAATACCCATTCCTTAAACAAACATTCTCCTGTTTTGGACATTCTTCTGTTTTTGCAGTAGAATTTAGGAAATGTAAACTGAAATGCAACTTTTTTATGTTTTTCAAAAGAAGCTGACTTGATCTTAATATATAGGACAAGTGCTGAATTTTCAATACTGCCTTTACCTTCAGATCTATGCCACTGTCCTCCCTTATCACAACTGTTCACACCAAAAGTTGCCACAACACAGCACTGAAACAAAAATCAGTCACCTTTACATAGCAGAGAATGGGACTAGCACACCTCAGAGAAGAAACATATCGTTTTGGATGAAGACTGATTTGGACCAGCCTCCTAGAGCTCACACATCATGCAAAGTGTGGCAATGAAATTGCTGAAGACAGCAAATGAGGAGAAACCCACTGGAGAAAAGAGAGCTGGACAGAGAGACAGAATCTTTATGTTCTGGCTTGATATCCCCCCACCCCATTCCTGGCCCACAATCCATCACAGAGCTGAGGGTAAGTGGCTTGTCCTGGGATATTATGGACAGAATAGTTTGAAGAACCAGCAGGTGGTATGGATATCACTCTTCAGGCTGGGCTGGAAAGACTCCTTGGTGCAGAGCCCCCCCCCAAGACGAAGGAAGAGCATTGAAATCAGGACCAAGGGGGAAGGCACTCTTCAGCAGTGCCTAAGGAGAAAAACAGAAAAGAAGGTCATAATAGAGTGGTGTTTACTATAAATATGCTTTCAATAACTTCCAAAATAATGGCTAAAATGCACATTGTGGTAGCTGGAACAACTACAAAATGCAATTTGAAATAGATTTCTTTCTTTGTGAATAGTTAGAACAAATAATATCACAATGCTATTAAAAGCCAAACTGAACTTTTATACTAAGTTGAAACTAGCCAACATGGACTTGTGCATTCATAGCAGTGTCAATTGGGTGATTTGTAAGCAAATATACACAGGTAAAGTCATGCTTGGGTGGAGCTTGGGTTTGTACATTCTTATTTAATTTCATACAAAAGAGTCCGACCACACTGCTCTTACTATATGAGACTGACATAATTCATAGTTCACATTCATGGACTGCTGTATATGCTGCATGTTATCTTTCATGTTTGTGTCCTCTGTCTGAATGTTTTCAGATAAAGACTCTTAGCGTGCTTTCTTAAAAAAAAAACCCTGACAGATAAGAAGAATCTTCTTCATCTTTTGATATACCTAGACATTTTTCTACCATTCCATCAAGAACAGATTAAAATCTCACAGTTTTTTGTTTAAGAATTGTCACTGCATCATGTTGCTCGGTGACCTCACCTATGTATTCTTGTTTTGTTGCTTTACACAACCAAAGCAACATACTGTATATGTGGTTTTAACTGAGAAAAAACACACTTGATACTATAATTGTCTTATCATGTTCTTGCCCTATGGCACTATAGCCAGCCTGAATTCACCACTCACTATGTGTTATTCCTGGAGAAAAAATGCTTTTCCTGAGCTCTTCTGATAATGATGTAGCATCTGGTTCTCATACAGCATGCTTACACTGATTCTGACTCCATTATTGCAGCCCTTGAGTCCCATTATGTCAACTCGTGTTCTAACATCTTGTTTCTTTCCCCAGAAATGCAGTTATTAAAAAGTGTATAAAAAGTATTAGCCTGATCTTCTAGTCATTTTGGGACCTATATATAAGCACATCCAAACAGCAGCATATAATATCTTTAATAAAAGCTGACAAAAAAGGTTTATTTTAAGAGTTTCTTTCAGCCAAGCTATTGGTTAGCAAATTAGCTAGATTTGTAAGACTCCCCAAGAAATTTGGGGGATATGTTAACTGCTTCAATGGGAATTCAGCAAAGACAACTAATGCAAAAATTAAAGATTTCTAGATTTCCATTTCTAATGCCTGCTCTTAAAGACAAGCTGGTATGTCCAATTGTCTCTCAGTATAATGCTATTTTTCTAAATTGTCAATTAAACATTAGGTCCTTTACTTGGCAAAGACTGTTACCTGCTATAGCTGTTGCAAATGGTATGTCTCTCACCAGAAGAAAATAAATCAGTATAGATGATGAAATAACCCTTCTTGTTCAAATGTTCCCTGTTTTACTAGCTAGTTTATTACTAGCCCTTAAAGAGAGTTAATTCTCCTGGTCAGACTGCGGCCATTTTTAGGCATGGTGGCATCTGTTCTCACCCAGAGGGCAACATGATATTAGCCAGATGTGCTTGGCCTACAGACCAGTCGCAGATAAGCTATTGTCTGATTGGATGTTTCATATTTTCTCCTTCATAGTGAAATTATTATTCATTCGGCATCATCATTATGCTACTCTAAAGGCTAAACTGTTGGAAATGGTTTTCATTACAAAGGAGCATACTAAATCGATTAAAATTGAATGTTGTGGGTTTTGAGTTTAGCCATTATTGCTGTCATGGTGCCAGTCACTGTCAGCTTGACTGGCATGCTAGTAAAACGAATTGAGCTAGTTTAGCCAAGTATGTCTGTTGAGATGTGGCTGAAAAGGCTGAACAGGATGAACTCTGAACTCCAGAAAGGCATGTGAGGAACCGAAGAAGAGGCTGAATGAAAGAGAAGTCTTCATCTTGTTTGAGTTTTGAAGTGCTGTTTTGGAGTGTGCATTGTGAATCACTGGGCCGTATCCGTTAATCGAGGTACACAACTTCCTGCAGATTCACTCACTGTGCGCCGCCAGAACCTCTCTGCTTCAAAAACAAGCACTGACAGCCTAACTTGCCAAAAGAATGCCTCACTTTTTATTGGCTAGGGGAGGTATTGAACTGTTGAAGGGCTCTGTAGTCCTTCAAGCATAAGTTTCCATGCCATGGACCTACTCTTTGTGTTCCTCTTTGAAGCTACACCACTGCTTTCTTTCCCTTGGATCATGCGAGAACATGAATAGGAAATAGGAAATTCCCACATAAAATCTTGCCAAAACAATAACAAACTATGATTTACCATAGATGTAAAACCACAAAAAATAGATTTGTGTTGGCTTTCATCCTCTTCTAATGCTTTTATCTCCCTTCCTTTAGCTATGCAATAAAAGTTGACTTGTCTGCAAGTGCCTGAAAGTAACAAATGACATAAATTTATAACAGAACTGGCTTTATAATGGACTTGTCACCTCCTGCAGGGGAATTGTACCCCACTGACCCTGCCTGTCCTACATATTTTGTTAACAAAGGTTGTGAATGAGCTATGGGCATCTACAGTGTCACACAAATAAGTTGTTTCGTAAGCAATTCAGTAGCTTTACTTTAGGTTAAGTTTTGAATCTTCTCCTTTTGAATTCTGCCTTGCCTTGCAGATGAAAGAATCCTAACTTAAAGTTTAAGGCAAATGATTTATGTGAAAAACCCCATGTAACCTGCAGTGACTTTGTTAAGGGGATCTATCCAGAATAAATTTACTAAAATATTTGATCTAAGTCTGTTCTGGCCAACAAAATGTGTGAATTACATTGTTATTATTATCACTATATATTAGTAATATACTATAGAAGTACTGGAAGTAAACAGACCTATAGAAGCCAGCAATCTAAATATAATTTTTCACATTATAAAAGGTAACACTGAAAGTAAAATGAAAATTAAATTAGTGAAAAAAGTACATTTTAAAGTAAAATAAATTTGGTGGCATATCAGATGGTAAGTTAACATATTATTTTGACATATTTTGTACAGCACTTTTAGCACTTTACTAACCTTGCTCTAAAATGGCATGGGTCCCTTGTGGGACAGACGAGGTCGTGGACGTCTCCTCCTCCACCCAGTGGGTCTTTGGCTCCGGCCAGCTCGGGCAGGGTTCTGACGCACAGGAGTCCTCATGCTGCCCGCTTCCTCCAGCTCCTTGCTATGCTCGGTGGAGGCCACTGGACCTGTGGGCAAAAAAGGATCTTTGGTGTATGTTGATATGTTTCCTGCATTAACTATTATGCACAACTATGCATTAACCAGATCAATAGAACAGGCATGCTTGCTTTTATTATTCAGTGAAGATCTGAGACTAATCAAGGTTCAAGCATGAACCAACACGAAAACGGAATTAGCTGGTGCTTTCTAAAATTTTTTGTCAGTATAGATGAAGCATTGTCCTCAGTATACCCTCACCAAGCACTACCTACACTCATTGCCAATTTCATTCAATTTTCAGTTTAGATGAACTATTTTTACAGTCACAAACTGTAGCCAGCCTGTTTCTCTACACTCTGTTCTCTAATGGTAAAGAACCCCACAGATCAGGTAGTATGTATGTCGTGAATCATTTCCAGCACTGCAGTAATACTGATGTGGTGGTTGTGTGTGTTAGTGTCTGTTGTGCTGGAGTGAGTGGATCAGACAATGCAGTGTTGCTGGAGTTTTAAACACTGTGTTCACTCACCATGCATACTATTAGACACGTCTACCATATTTTTCCACGTTGTAAAGGCAGAGACTGTAAAACATCTGTTGTTGCACAGTATGTGTGGCTTCTATCTGAACTGACCTCTGACTGTTATGTTATCCAGTTCTAACACATCCACAAGGCATTGCAGCAGATGTACATACTGTACCAAAAATATGCGATACTTCATTATGGGATATTTCATTTTAAATATCCCCTCATTTTTGTGTGTAAAATATGGAATATCATACATATTTTGAACATATACCACACTCATGGGCTCTTTAGGCAGGGTTAATTTACTCAAACCATACTTGGGAACAGCTCGTATGCATACATTTGTGAGTGATTGTATATGTATGCACATTCAAGGTTTGAATATACCCAGATGGTGCAAAGTCATACTCCAGTAAGTGTGGTTAGATCTTTTAAGGCTGTATTGAACTTTTCAATGTGATCCACATCTACCTAACCTTCACCTCTGTCGGAAATCAAAGCACTCCTTCAGGCTGTGAGGAAATGGGGTATCTTTATCTGTTCTCTCATATCTGATGTAGTTAATGTCTGATCTCATTCAACCTCTGACCTCTGTGTTCTTCTAGATAGCATGATTGTACTTTGCATGGGAAAGTTACTAACATGCAGACAGTAAAAAAACCATGTGAAATGTTTAGTCTACCTTAATGTTTCACTTGCTAAATCACCTGAATCAGATGAGAAGATAATGGTAAACTCTGTTCAATCATTAATTGCTAACTGCATTTAATGAACATCCAGGTCACCATATTAAAATAAAGGGTTTTTTACACCATGTTTCACACTAACAGCAAAGTGGTGGAGATTTTGTAAATCTTCTGTTAAAACATGTGGGTGTATATTTCATTGAACTTTAAGTTCTTGCAAAAGCTCATGAAGACTCCCAGTTACAAAATCAGGAATCTTTCACTGAGTCCTCAACTAGCCTACTTTTAAAGTAAACAGAGAATCCTATTAAGCTTTTCCTGCCATGAAGCTCAATGACATAACTCACAGTAGATTAACACAATCCAAAGAAGTTCCCTCTGGAGTGAGAGACAACCATCATTAAGATTATTTCCTGGAGCAAAATAGTGACATATATGTATGTATTCATGTATGTATACATACATTTCATACAAAAACTACAGGTCCTAATGCTATGTGTAGTCTTAGTATACTGCTCACAAAAAATATGGTGCGAAAATATCGATCAAATAAATTCTAATTATTGCCATGAATTGATTCTGATTGTTGTCTTGTTGTCAAATACAAACTACTAGAAAATAAATAAATGTACTGAATAACAATAAAACCTTGTACTAGCTAACAAGTAGTGGAATTGTGTCAGACAAAAGTTTCATATGCATATATTTTATGTACTGTACATTGACATTTTTTTGAATAACAACATAAGATCAAAATGGGTTTACTTATTATCACTTCACCATCACTCACAAAATTTCCAGCTTTGTGCTACAATTTTGCCTACTCTATATCTAAATCCAAACAGTCTTATCACTTGTCATCCTGCAGTAATGATCATTCATAGCCTGACCCTCTATACCGTTTTTTTTGTTTGTTTTTTTTTAAATAAAATGCATCCCATTGTACCCCACTCAATCAATCAGTCAATTCTGGGCAGATTTTGGCAGGGTCTGGAGCCTAAACCAGAATTCAGTGGGCCCAGGCAGAGTTGCACCAGGACTAAGATGGAACCACAACTTTTCACACTGAGCCACCAGAACTGTTAAGATTTTTCATCTATGATTAGGTTTTATTTCTAATACTTACAGATACCATTCATGAATTTGTACATGAAAGTTCTAGTGAAATTTGGCCACATATGATTAAGTATCATGCATATTCTGGATCTATTTTTTTATGCAGTATTGGTTGAAAATGATATAATCTGGAACTTAATGCAGCTTTTTTAAAGGTGGCTTGTTGGGCTTAGGGTTCCTTTTAATGGTATTAATAAGATGCTGTAGTTAAAAATACATTATTTAACAACAATATGCATTTAGTGTCAAGTGACTAGTTATCTTTGGCAGTTCGTGACTTAGCATAGCAATGGCGTAGGGATTGTTATATCCCTCCAGTGTTGTTAATTGCTCAATACAAAGCTGTTTTACATAACTTAAAACATATTATTTTATCTTTGTACACTGTATGAAAAACAAATTAAGTTTTGTATGTAACATCCGCACCCCGTTTACTGGTAGTGAAACTGGACATCATTTGATTTGCTAAAGTATTGAATTCTACAATTCTCCTATTCTAAAAAAAATATTGGCCAAAAAAACTATAAAGAATAAACCAGTATTATCTAAAAAAATTTATGTCTTATGTTTAAACATATGCAGTGAGTTTCTTAGGTTTTGGCCAATCTCTTATTGTGCTTGTAACTGAAACGTTGAAGCTTTATGTTATTTATTACCTTAGTTAATGTAGGACTGTCACAAATGGATTTTCTGCCTATGAAAACTGATAAGGGTTGCCTTTATGGTTTAAACATACTATGTCTACATTTTCAAATTCCAGACATCTAAATGTCTTTTTTTCAAATAAATCACCTTAAAAGTGTTACACACATACATGAAAACAGTCTAATTCAGTCAAGGCATATAGAGATGTAATTGAGTAAAGCATATAATCTGGTTTCCCACTCATTCTGCCTTTATCCTTATCCTTTATACATTTAGGCTAAAGTAGGCTAATCAGGTGGTGTAGGAAGGTATTTAATGAGGGGTTAACAATGTGTTTTGTGTCTGAATAAGGTTAAGACAGAAATGAGTTTTCCCCTCCTGATGCTGCCTTGATGCTAGCAGGCCTAGCCATGCCCCTGAAACATGACAAGAAGAACAGCACCAAACTGTCTCAAAGGGATGAACACTCAGGGATCGATGCAGCATTTCCCAGCCAGACATCAGGACAGACTGGATTTACAACTGGACAAGTACAACCTTTCACCATCACTCTTCTTTCCAATGTACTGTCTGACATAACCCCTCTCCCTAATGAGACAATTTAGATGTTTCCTGCCATCACTCGCTGCCTGCCATCATTCAGCTTCTGGGAGGATGAGTTTGGGTCAAAAAAGTGTAACAAAAGCTTCTAAAAATAAAGACAGCCGGCAGCCATCAGAACAACGTTTATGTATGAATTAACCCTTAGTGTTCTGAGGGAATTCAGATACGTGCATTAACTGTTGAAAGGGAAATATATTTTAGGAACATGGATTTGCTGTCATTGACTGCGTTACAGCTCTTGACTCTGTCTCAGAACACATGGTCCTTCAGAGACCTCTGGGGGCAAATACTTATGTTCTCAATCATGTATGCAAAGTGTTGAAGTCAACAACAGTAGATCTAGTATAATAGTGTGTGCATACTTATATGGTCATTCCTTAACCAACTGCTTATGCTTATTATACTAAATCCACTGAGAAATAAACTATTTTGATGCTGTGAGTTAAGCGATAAGAAGACCCTAATGAACCTTTAGACCCTAAGTAGTGAACCTAATATTCTTCAGATTCTTTGGCAAATTGAAAGTTGTAAAACAACATTCAGAAATGTGCTTCCAAAAAGTTCTCACAATATAAACATCCTTTTCTTAAGCCACCATATTTCCGCTTAAGAAACTCCATGGGTGATATTTGGGTCATTTTCCCACAAGACATTTTTGTTTGGACTCACTGTTTCATGTTATAGCTTAATAAATTGAGAAGTTTGTGGAGCCATCTTTCAGCTCTGCTGAAGACAGTAGTGCAGCAATGACTACCCTCATTTCTATACCATCCTCCAGAGTCATGATGAATCGCCAGAAGTGTTACTATTTCATCTTCTTCTCCCTGCCTCGCTGCACTCCTCCGCTGCTATCCATTATGTTGACTTTTTCACACTGCTGCCTTGTTCCTGCTGGACCTACCGAAGTTGATGGCCTATTCCTTGAAATCCTTACTCTGTCTCTAATGCAAATAACTTCTGTCTTTTCAAAAGCTTGTCTCACAGAGAGAAAAAGAGCACAGGACAGTTATGAGGTATGAGTTATGATGTACACTATGCTGCAATTACAAGCACTCTACACCACCAAAAAGAACCTAATCCATCAAAAAAGGCACATGACCATAGTTAGGGAAACATTAGAGGCATGTTTTAAAGAACACATAGATGGAAAGGCCAGATGGACATAATCTGTTAGTCGCCACTCCAGGAAGTATGAGATTAGATCTACTTATGAGCAAAGCAGAACCAGGTGAGGATGGTGCAGCTTTTCTATAGGAAGACATATTGCTTGTCTTTTTACTCTGTAAGTTTGACCTCTGATACTCACCCCCTACTGATTCAGACTTAGGCGACTAAAGGCAATAATCTACATGCAATGTAATTAAATTGTTTCTGTTTGAGTTTGTGTGGTTTCCAGAGACTTATTGTCTTTGTCATTTTGCAGCTTTTTCTTTGTTCATTTTTACTATCTATTTATTATCTTTTTTTAAACAAAACTTGTACAATCAATCATGTACACCACATGCCCTATTCCCATTTAACACTGGTCAGAAAATACATACTTCCCTACTACTAATAAGATTATTTTGGTGTTCTATGCAGACACAATTGGCTGTGTCTGAGGGAGGAATAATCATGGGATCATCTCAAGGACTGCCTACCAATCCAGGCCATGCTTGTGACTGCACAATGTATGTATTTTGCTTTCATGAATGTCAGGGTATGATCTCAGTTAGACTGCTTACAACCTGACAATCCTGAGACCATATAACAGAATATTTATATATTTTTATATATATAAAAAAAATAAAATATATATATATATACTTACATACGCACAGTAATGTACCAAAGTCTTATGCCACCATTGGATGTGTTGTTTTAGCAATGGTATAATGACACTGTTGATGACCGACAATTTATAAATTTATAATGCTCTTTTTCACTGATCTTCATTTCAATCTTTGTGAGCTTTAGCATATCTTTGCCTTTTCACCCTGTTGCCCTCTAGAGAAAAACGGTTTCTTGGAAACAACCCTACCAAAATTGCCAAGCTGATCAAGCTTTCTCGAACTGTAGAGTTGTCAACTTGGCCTCCCAATGAAGCTGCTGGGGTGAGCTGCCATCTAATCTAGTGGTGGCCCAGGAGTTTTGCACAGTACTGAACATAGTATACTGCACTGTTGAATGAGTAGCCAGTTATAGCTCAGTGATAAATGTATTGGATAAGTGACCAGAAGATTAAGGGTTCAAATCCCTTTATTGTCAAGCTGCCACTACTGTACCCTTGAGGAAGGTCCTTAACCATCATCTGCTCAGCTCAATTGTACAAAATCCTGTGACAGACTTGCACTCTGTCCATCTGTCTAGGTTGTACCATTGCCTGCATCCAATGATTTCCAGGTATGCTATAGCCCAAATGAGCTAAGCAGGGGTTGCTTGCTCGCAGAATTTATGTTCCATGTTTGCATTCAGAATCAATTACATCCTGTTTGTGATACAACTTTGTGTGAGTGTTTTGGACTGAATCCCCATGATCATGTAACCATGGACCCTGTGTCGTCAGTGCTTAGAGGGCTTCATTCATTACAACATAAGTGTGCACAAAAAAAGGAACCATAGGGTGCATTCACATTGCAGTTCTGAAGTGAACTGTAAAAAAATATTTAATGTAGCTGTGTAATAGCAAAAACTACTATATCTGATACATTATCTTGCAACTGCCATAAAATTCCTTAATTTTACACCACATGTCAGCAGCAAGATTAGAAATAGTGAAACTAGTGATATTATTGAGGGATGGATCAATGTATGCTATTCTAAACCTGACAATTGAGACATCTGGCAAAATCACACATGATATCTAAACATGAGTGTGCATTTGATTTCAAAACAAGGACCTGTTTACAATAGTGACAGAACCGGGTAGCTTTGCAACACAAACTTGAACAATCAAGGTAATGAAGGTAAGCACCACTGCTATTCCTGGGGCAGCATGTAAAATTGCATTAATACCTGTAAAATCACTTGCGAAGTCTTTTCAAGCCCCAGAGTCATAGTGCTGCTTATCACATTTCTACCAGTAGCACAGGGCCTGTGCAGAAATTAGTACCAATCAGCAGTCAATTTTCAGACCATGTTACCATGACAGCCATTGTGAAAGGTGCCTAGTCAGAACCAAAAAATAATATTGTAAAAATGCAAATTGTAGAAGTCTTCTGACATGCACTGATCTGCCACAATCCTGGGTGAGTTCTTAAAAGAAAATACATTTTTCCCATTTGCAGTATTGCACTACTGTTATTGCGATGCAGACTGTTGGGGATATTTGGGGGTTCCAGCTTTATTTGACACTGCTAAACAGAGGAGCACAGACTGAATAAAAACCTTCCCGATACACTCAGCCCTCAGCTCTCAAAAGCTGTTCTATTTGAGCTCCATTCTTAACCTATTACCGAGAATAAAAGAGTTGGCTTCTATTTAAAAAAGCAAACTGTACTTCGTCATTACTGAGCTCTCAGATCTCATTGGAGACATTCAGATGGCATACAGCTTTGCAAGCAAACTACACATGACCTAAATTAGTGCGTGGCTTTAATGATGAGGTGAGAAGTGGCCCAGTTCCAAGTGATCAGAGCTCAGGTTCAAAGCACCAGGGCCGCCTGCTGTCAGGAATGCTAATGAAACTCAGAGAAAAACAGAGCGAGAGAGAGAGGCTGCCTGAACAGACTAGGGTGACTAGGGTGGGTTGGCCCCTGTTTATCATAGAGTAGGTCATGTAAAACTGTCTTAAACTAGATTTCTTCTGGAATGGCTCTCAGCTAAAACAGCATGTCACTTTGGTGGATTGGTAGGTTAATATCCTTCATAGCCATGGCATTGGAGCTTCATATATCCTGCATGGTATTAGAAGGCATTTCCATACGAGTCAAGTTTCAATTGGCTTACTAAACTGTCATGAATCACTTCCATGTCATACCATTGAATCATAGTGTTTGTGTGTTGTATCTAACTGTGTACTGGGCAGCAGCTGCAGTGTCCCTGCTTTGGGCCAGTGCCTCAATGCAGGGTGATTGCTGAGAGAAGTCCCAACATTGTGAAATATTCTGCCTCTTTCTTTCATTTAAGCTCTCTTCAGCCGTTGGGCTATATTTCTAAGATAATTGAAATAAGCAAACCACATCTAATCTGATGTAGTTTAATAAATGAGTGTTGGAATAATTTCCAAATATTTGACCTTGTTCTCATGGTGGATTTTAGGGTCATTGAGGCCACTACTGCAGTTCATTATCTAGTTTGTTTTTTGTGTTAGTATATTAACTCGTGTTTACAAGTGTGGACACAAGAGATGCAATGCTCTTTAGTCCTTTCACTAAAGATTATACCTCAAGTATAAATATGTTTAGGAATTCCATTTAAAACTGTGCCACAAAAACAAACCGCTCACACTAAGGAAATGAAAGCTGTGGTAACAGCTGCTGTTTTTAACAGTTTATTCTTATACCAGACAATTAAACTGACTAATAGATATAATACACTAGCAATAAATGTCCATTTAGCCATAACTATGCATTAAGTGCTGCTCTTTTAATACATAATATTAAAGCAGAGCTATGTACCCTACATACAGTTTTCATAAAATAAAACATAACAGCACTGCAGAACTACCTAATAGCCTGCAAGTATGAATTCTCAGTGGATGTGTAAAGTGCTCCCAACTCTCAACTACTTCTGTGTGATCCACTTTCACTTGTTCACATTAAAACCTGTGAGTGCCAACAGTATATTAAAATGGCGAACAATGGATTGGACATTCATAATATTATAAATATTATGAAATAGGACTTCACAAGATATACTGTTCTGGTTATTTGGTTTCTCCCTTGTGACATATATAGGCAATTAAATACATAGATGCATAAAACATTTTAGGTACATTGTACATTCTGTACAAACAAACTATATTATACAGTGCAATATCTGAGGCTGCATGCAGCAATATGTTTCTATATGAGCATGAGAGAAATTCAAGCATATTTCCCTCCCTGCCAGAGGCTTTCTCATTGGTATGACTTGCGGTTCATAAAAATATCCACCCTGAACACATTTGATTGGCAGCTGTTATAAATGCTACGCTTAATGGTCAAATAGAGATCCATAAATCATGTTAAACTTTGGCCATGGTATATGGAGTGTGTCTTCTGAAATAACTGGTTTTAATTAAGCAGTTGGAGGAAAAGGGGAAAGAGACAGACTAAGGGGATTGTCAGATGTTCGAAAGAAACAGCCTGGCCAACTTGTGCTAAATTTTGATTAATTTCACCCACCTCTTTCACTCACTTGAAATGAAAGCCTTATGAATTTGCAGTCCAACAGCATGTTGGTCTGGCTAAACTCAGCTGGCTGGCTAGTTGCTTTCAAACAGGGGCTGCCAGTTAATGAGGCAGACAGATGTTTCCAGATGAATGGAAAGACGGAGCCTCGAGCTATTTTTTTTTACTATACCACCCAACCTGTCAAAACTTCACCTGTGAATTTGGAAGAACAAGTAACACCTCCAGCTGATATATTTATAGTTTACATTTAAATGATCAACATCATAGCATCAGAAAGCTTGCAACACCACATGTGACTTTGAGCTATCTGTACAGCTTGTTTTAGATTGTATGCTTTTTGTACTATATTATAGAATGCATTGCTTTTAATGTTACAGCTTGGTGATGTTCCTTTTGTCTTTACAAAATGTGTTAGGTTGTGGCATAAGTAATATCCAATGTTTTAATAAAAGAATGTAAGTTCGTTTAGCATAAAAAAGAATGTGGAATGTAGAAACATTGATTATATAACCACTTTTATATCCACTTTTGTAGCCACTTTACACAAAAATATTACTCAATGTGAATAGAACTTGCATGTATTTTACTACTAGTGGACCGAACAAGTGTTTGATTAAAATGGTATCCATTTTTTTCCATACTAGTTGTGTATGTATGTCTGGAACCCAAACATCAAGTGCATGCACATGTCAAGACAAACAGATTTGAAATTCAAACAGAGCTGTTAAATGGCATAAGCTATATAAACCTTCCACAGACCAGCCTCTCTTTCTCTTCTCCTCACTCCACATTAACATCCCATTGCTAGACATCTGGAAAACTCTGGCGGTTTGTGTACTTTCTGCAGACGCTGTAATCACAGGCAGAACCACCTTCTTGACATTAGGTGAGCAGGGTCTGAAATTATGACTGTTTCCTGCATGTGCATGATCCTGCTGGTGCAGAGCTGCTAATGTTGTTTTACAAAATACTCATGCTACAGCACCTCCTTTGGTAAAAGATGTGTGAACCATATTGTATTTCTTAATGAAGCCTGTGTTTATCTTGCTTGTCTTTCTATGGTCCTCGATGACTCAGATGGTGCTGGGTGCTAGTGTGTGATCCAGCCTCGGCCATATATCAAAGGTGATTGATGGTGTTGCTGAAGGCAGGTGAAATTGGGTCTTTTTACACAGATGGTTTGTCTCAATGATGTGAAAGATCTTTGGACGCTCACCTGCTTTCATTTGTGCCAGAGCTAAGGCGACAAACCAGGCAGATAAAATTACACATCTCAGGAGCTTTATGTATGCATGTGTGTGTGTGTGTGTGTGTGTGTGTGTGTGTGTGTGTGTTTATTTCAACCTGTTGTTTTCCTCCCCTCTGTTTCCATTGTGTGTTAAGGGGATTCATCTTCTGTTTCACATGACCCAAAGGTGAGACATTGATGTTAAAGGCAAGATTAAGGGTATGATGTTGCATGTTTACATACCAGGCATAAGTATAATAAAACTAAAAATATGGGGTTTTCACAATGCATTATGGATGGCTGACTGCAGTGTGGGCTTGGTCATTGGTAAGCCCATTACAAAGCAAGCTAACTGAGGTATATTGAGATGAGATTTGCAAGGTCACAATTCTTACCACTCTAAACCACTGTCTGGAGGTATAGCAATGAAAGTGCTGTCGCCTGCTGCGCTGTTACTTCTCCTGCACATCCCCACCCTCGTTCAGTCTCTGCCTCCAGATAATCCCAGTACAGACATGCACAATCGCCATCTGAGCTCCTTTATCTCTAGATTGAAATAGCTTGCAATTTCCAGCAAACTCCCATTGAACTGGAGAAAGTGTTGTCTGGAGATGAAAGGCTTCACACGCACTGCCTACACACTGAGCCACTTGCAACACCTTCCCGTGACAGCACAAGTCCCAGGCAGCTCTCTCCCCTAATCACTCTCTTCCAGTCACTGACACCTGATTCTCTAATGCTCCCTCAGTGGTGCAAATGCTGCTAATGCTGACGAGGAACAGGCTATCATCGGGTAGCTTGGCCCGCATATACGGATCGGATGTGGAAATGTTGGAGCATGGAGCAGCCTCAGCTCTAGTTCATAAATTCATGCATTAAATGATTAGAAAATGAGTATTAAAAATGATATATGGCTAAATATATATTATATCTGACATATAATAACTAAATATATCAGCATCTTCAAAATAAATGGTATTTAGATATAGCAAATAGCCAACAACCTCTGAGCTTTTACACTTACTCACATGCTTCGCCTCGTCCACACACCACACATGTTTCTCTGCAGTTGTTAGCTGATCAGTGTCAGTCTTTGAAGAGAATTTTGCAGGCATTTACAGAAAAGCCAATGTTGTTTTTAACACTTGACTGTGATCTGCAGACTAACCACTGTTCAGGCAGTCCTTGTTAAAACTAAGATTGGACTGTCCAAGCTTGGGTGAAGGCCAAATTGCTATGTTTTTGGTTAATTACATTGCAATATAATTTTAAATGTACATAGATTATAATAAAATACAATTTCATAAATAATGTTAATATGTACAAGTACCTTTACATGAATACATGGACTAAAAATGTATTATTTATGCGAAATCAAAAACATACACTTGCCTTAAAAGAGCACATTTTCTGTTTTCAAAGAATCCTGACCGAATGAATGAAATAAACAACTAGCTTTCCTTGGCAGCACCTTGTGGATTATCAGAACATTCTATAAGCATATGTGCTATGTTTGCCCACCTCCGACAACACACAGACTTAGTCCTTGAAGCTAGCTTAGCACTGCATAATACAGAATAGGAATAATCATAAATTCATTTCCAACACTTAAATCCATTCATAATGTGGCATCCATTTATCAAGGCTTTCACAGCAAACTGTCCAATGAGCAAAAGAATGAGACCAAAAAACCACAACAATAACATGCAAACCACTGCAGTGCAGTACAGTGTACAGCCCAGGTGCTCTTTCTCCTTGTCTGCCCAGCCACAGAAAGCTAACTATGCTGGGTAACTGATCAACTACAGATGCCCCTACCCAAGCTGAAGGCTAAGAGCATATAGAAAGGACAGGAGAGTGAGAGAGAGAAAAAAGACCAGCATAGGGAGGCTCCAGGCAACAGCCTGCATGCTCCCTGACTTACCAGCACAGGCTGAACACAGCAGAGCAAGCAGCAGCACAATCACCAACGTCAGGATCTTCACATTCATTTCTGCTCTCCCCTCCGTCTCACCGCTAGTCACAGCCTGATATACTGTAGTGGTGTATGTGTGTGTGTCTGTCTGTGTGTGTGTGTGTGTGTGTGTGTGTGTGTGTCTCTGTCTGTGTGTGTGTGTCTCTATGTGTGTCTATGTGTGTCTATGT